>JAQQSK010011785.1:0-12138 GCA_028658325.1 Potorous gilbertii
CCTGATGGTAAGCAGATCTCTTCCTCGTCAGAGAGCAATGGCGGAATCATCTTCTCAAGAAAATAACCTTCTATGGTCTTAGTTTTTTTCCCTTTTCTGGGCATTTTCCCAGCCAGTTACTTGACTTCTGAAAGTCCTCTCCACCCCTGGCCTAGATCTTCCCAGCTAGTGCTTGGGGTCTGAGATTCAAATGCTGCCTCAGGGCTTTTGGCGGCAGACCTGGCTGCTACTCAATGGGAGCTTATCTGCTGGTGCTCAGGTGGGGGCAGGGCCGCCTCTCAGTCTCAGTTCCCTCAGGGGGTTTATGCAGAGACCTTTTGTAATGGAGCTGCTGCTGAGCTCCTGCCTTCTCCGGGAGCCTCTGCCTCTGCCTCTGCTGCAGAGGCTGCCTCTCGAGGGGGTCCGAGTCCCGGCAATACCCCGCTCCCTTCTCAGCCCGTCTCTCTCACTGACCTGTGCGTCTGTGGGTGGAGGGACCTTCCACGGCTGCTTGAGATTCCGGTCCCTGAAGCCTGTTTGGATCTGCTCACTCCTCTCAGTGCCATGTTGCCGGGGCAGGGCAGGAGAGGGCTCCGCTCCCGTCCGGGGCTCGATTGGTTTTTCAGGGCTCTCTGCAACGGAAATCTCCTTCACTGTGTTTCTGTGCAGCTTCCACTGTTCCAGAATTTGTCAGGAGTTCTTTTTAGAGGAAATCCATGGGCTGTGGGTTCGGAGCTAGCAAATGTGAGTCTTTCTACTCCACCATCTTGACTCCGCCCCCTATTACCACATATATTAATCACAGTGGAGTCACATCACAAGAAGCTCTAAAATCTTTCCATAAAGTGAAAACAGCGTGAGTCAAATGACCCTCTCTTTAACAGTAGTAGAATGTAGCTAGCATTTCATATACTGAAATAATGTAGATAAATAAAACGATCAAGTCAAGTCAACAAATTTTGAATAAGGATTGATTCTAAGGGTTGTTTCTGCTAGCAAACAGTGCTCTTCCCCCCCATTGCCTTTCTTCCTCTCTCTTCCTTATTTTTCTCCTTGTGTAGGACAAGTGCATGGGGATGGAGAATTAGGGAAAGATTTTACTGAAGGGATGAATGTAGAGTGCTAGAAGACAGATTGAGATATCTTATCTCACCCTTTATCCATGCATAAGATTATTGATTGGAAAAGCAGACAAATTTTCCTTCACTATTTAATTTTTATCTCTCTCCTCTTTTTACTGAACAGATATCATTGAATTCATGTAAATGTACCTGTGACATGATCTCACTGCATACACATACATACATGGAAATAAAAACGCATGTATGACTACAGATGTATTTCCTTAGATAAAGCTAATACTATGATGCCCATCAATGCTAAGGGAATAATCTTCTATGGCAACGCAAAGAAAATAGTTGAAATCTTGGTACCTTGGTATTTTATTATTGCCTGAACTTTTTTTGCCTTTAGCCTTCATGAGAATCCAACAATCATTTTACTACTTACCATCTTTATTATATTTGGTCATTGGAATGTTATAAATGAGTAGCATCTAACCTTTGTTTTTCTCCTCCCCTCAATTTGTTACTATGTGTTAACTTGTGTACACACACACACACACACACACACACACACAACTTGTTATGTGGATAACAGAATATCTTTAAATATCTTTTCTCCCAAAAATGCAAGCTTCTCTCTGTACAGTATCTGTCTCAAGCCATTCATCCTTTGGATTGTTCAGTGAGATGTAGTTTCCCCCACACTAAGGGATTTCTGTCTGTAATGAAATGCCAACATTTGCAATCTTGTCAAAGGAGGATCAAATCAAATTACATTTGGGAAAGTACTTTGTAAATTACTCAGCACTCTACAAATGGAAGGTCGCCTTCTTCTAAGGTCAGTACCAGCTACTTTCTTAGCTGAGTGCTAAGACCATAGCAGCTTCCCCAAATTCCATTATTATGTTTTGAGTGCACTCTATTCCCCTGTTCTGTTGAACTCTCCATCAGTTAATAATCATGCCTTTTTGTAATGGAGAAAGAAACATACATTATCAAGAAGAGTAGGTGCAATGGAAGTCAGAAATATGAGCACAATTTTAGCTTCTATTTTTTTTAAATAAAGGAAGATGACAGAAGATTAGAATTGTGTTGTTTTTTGTTGTTTTTTTTTTCATCAAAAGACTCTGTCCTTTCCATGTAAACCTGGCTGGCTTAATTGATGGGTTGAAGTTTGGGAGGATGAGGCATACCAACCTTAACTATAATCACCAAGGAACAAAATCACAAGGTGTTAAATGAGATAGTAGAGTCTTAAAAAAAATTTCTCCATAAAGGAACCAGCAAATTTTTATATGGAAATTTTTAAAAAAATCAATTCAGTTTATTAAAAAGTAATGTTGTAAATGTCATCATGTCTGCAGCATTACTTGGACAAATATTTGTTGAACCTAGAATTCAACAAATACACGTACTTGGCTAGATGTAGTATCCCTTTTCATAAAAACCCTTTCTGAATTTAGAATTACAGAATTTGAAAGTGGAAATGAACCCCAGCAGCCCTCTAGTCCAATCCATTCCCCAAAGAATTTCTGATTAAAACCTGCTTGAAAAGAGGTCATCCAGTCTCTAACTATAGAAATCTGACCCAGTATTCATACCTCACAGCCTGAATATTTGCATATATTAGGCTTCTTGGATTGCTTTCTCTATTTGAGTAGATAGATATTTCTTTCTTTTAAAGAATTAATAGTATAGAATTTTGGCATTGCATGTGACCTTGAATTTAATTTCCTACACCTTCAGCTAGGAACATGAGGTACAGATAAATTTAGTGACATCAAAGATTATAACTGCTAATTTGCAGAACAGCATAGACCAGAAGCAAAACCTCCTGAATGCTAAAAAGGGATTCAGATGTTAATCCATTTTATGAGAATTTTGGTACATGATCCAGTTTTCCTTGTGGTTAACCAGCCCTACAAACATTTATTGTAGAGGCTCTAACTCAACTAAGACCTGTGTAAGGATTATAATCTATTTGCAAATAGAGAGCAGAGAGGACTTTTCCTAACAATTAGCCTATGTCAACTTTCTTCAACCCATAACAGCATATAAACCATGGAATAGCATCAAGTTGTCCTAAGTGGTTGGAAAATACCCCAGATACTGTTATACTTTTGTCAAGGTAAATCAAGGTACTAAAGCCATCATCAATTTTATCACATCCCAGCAATTATGACTTAACTGAAATGACCTAAAACAAAATGGCAGGGAAGTTTTGACCATTTCTAAAGGCCAACATTCCTCATGGCAATATTTCTAAAACCACATATTCCTCATATAGACTATTTATGACCAACCTGTGGTAAAGCCTTCTAAGCTCATATTGTTCTGACCAGCCAGTCTAACATACTGTACCTTGACCCCAACATTGTGGTGTCATTTTAGCCTTCTTTGAGAATGAAGGACAAAAAGCACCACCAAGCCCTGACCATGAAGGAAATAAAATAAACTTGAAAATCAAGTGAAATAGTATAAATTCTCTTCTCTGAACCCTAAAGCAAATTTCTCATGTACATGAAGCTTATTCAAGTCTGCCATTAACATAATGCATAAATCCCAATTGCAAATTATGGCTATCAAGAATATTATGATGATTTTGGATGATCCTTAGAGATTTTGTTTCCACAGAAGTAATTTTGGAAGCTTATGATAAATGTAATCCTACTCATTTTCTTTATAGGATAAGCACTGTCTTCAGACCTATATCCTTTTTGAAACTACAAAATATGAAAATTCGTAGGATATTGAAATACATGTACATATTAGTTTGGCAGTGTCGTTTGAGAATTGTGAATTCTGAGAGGAAAATTAATTACTTTTGAGTATGTAATAACATTTGGAATATAACAACAGAAAGAAAATTAAAATGTGGAGGGTCACATAATCATTTATGTCAAGTGGAAAAGAATCTTTCATAGGAATTGTGACTTTGGATCTTCCTTTTTCTCTTCTGTGAATTCTTTGGTGTCTGAAGACACAGCAGTCTATCTCATGGAATTCTAGTTTTTTGGTGAGTTTTTTCATGGTCTGTTTGTTTGTTTTTAGAAATGATTTACCAGAAATATCCTCTACACTGAGACAGAGGTTTTACTCATTTCTCAGTAAAGCCCTAGAGAAGGTACCTATAATAGCTCAGTCATATAGATGGAGAAGTGATGTAGAAAATATTTAGACCATTAAAAATTCAATCAATATCCTTAAAAATGGAAATGCAGTAAGGAGGATGCTCTTTCCCTATTAGCATTCTGATGGAAGCAACCAGTAATATAAAAATATCCATCCTGTATCTAGAGAAAAAATGGGCAGTAATTGATGACACATTTGCAACCAAATTCAGTATTATGGCCTTGCCAGCTGGTTTCTTAGCCAGATGTGTGATTCAGGCATGTGAGTTTCTTTCTAGTGAAGATTTTCTATGTGAATCTGTGTGCCATAACAATTTGTTTAAAATCAGAATCTGAGTGTGTCATCATCACAGATGTTAGAATTTCTTTCCATAAAGAGTTTGCAATGAGGTACAATTCAAACACATTTGGATATTGATACAATTTGGAAAGTAGCCTCAGACTGAAAAATGGGTGGTAAGTAGACAAAAAAGTTTTTACTCCTCTCTTTAGTTTGAAAGCAAAGCCTGGACTGTGCAATCATGCATTATACAATTGGCCAGGTAGTTTGGAAGGCATTATTCTTGGCCTACAGGTGGTTTGCTTTTCCTAGTAATGTAGGATTGCACTCTGCCATTGACGAGGGTAATTGGCAATTCCAGTAAGCTAACTTAAAATTCTTTTATTCCTCCTTAAATGAAACATAATATAAAATCAGGGTCTAAATTTCTCTTCTGCAATGACTGAAATGGCTTATTTCCAGAAATGTGCAGTGAGTATAATACTTTGTACCCAGATGTATTTGCAGAATAGTTAGTGAGAAATGGTTGTTTTCTTGTACATAATTCCAACCTTCCACCCATGTTAATTGCTTGTGACATTTTGGGTTGTGTTTTTCAACATTTTAATGAGAACTAAAGCTCTAGTAAAAATATCACTATATCTTTCATTGAAATGAATCCTAAATGCTCTTTGCTATTAGAATCCACACTCGATTGTGAGGGGAACTGTTGTATACCCAGAGTACTATGAAAGCTAGAAATTTGTTTTTCTTGGTCTACAAGATATGATAAAATTTATGTTTCCAGTTAAATACTAAGAATGACATTCTTTTATGCCTTCTTGTCCTTATTCATACACACACCACACACACACACACACATATATATATATAAATACTTTATTTCTTTGACTCCAACTTTCTAGCATCATGGAAGAGAGCATGCTTTAGTTGAATAATTGGCTCCACTATATCAGAGTCCTGTAGGGGAAATATAATCCAAATAATTTTAATTTCAGAAAACAAAGGGAAATGAAGGTATAAAGTATAATGAATTAATTTTCAGTTTGGTCATAATGACAGGACTCTCCAGTGCCATGAATTATAACAGTCTTGAGTTTGAATAGATTCTAAAATATAGTTCTTTCATGAGAACTAGTATAGCTCTAACATGGTGAATGAAATAATCCTATATACAATAATGGCTAAATAAATTCTTCTGTAATTGATAAAACTGCCTTAATCACACCCCCACTCAGTTCAATGTTACCAAGTCCTATCTATTCTAACTCCCTTATATATCTTACATTCATCCTATCATCTTAACCTATATTGATACTCTAGGTTAGTTAAAACCATCATTTCCTCTCAACCAAAGTACTGACCTTATTTTCTCTATAACAAAACTCCCAATGTTAGGATAAAAGGCAACATATAATGTGTGTGGCTTCAAGTGTCATCAAAATCTTATTCGAGTCTTTTTCTTTACTTTACAAAAACTCCATCACATTTACTTCACACTATCCCACTTCCCTATAGTCTAGCCAGAAAGGGCTACTAACTTCTCTGCTCCCGACTCCTACAATTCATGGAGGCTGTTACACATGCCTAAAATCTTCAGCTTCTTGTTCCAAAATAGAAATCCTTCTCTTCTTCCAATGCCATGCTCAAGGCTTAATCTCAGCTCCAAAGTCTAATTGAAACAGATCTTTCTCCTAAAATTAGCCAAATAGTGGAAAATTCTATCCACTCTGCTATATTATATAGGCTTTGCCTTTATCTTTGGTTTTGAGCAATAGATTTAGAGTCAGAAAGACCTGAGTTCAAGTCCTAACTTGACACATATTATCTGTATGACCCTTGGTAAGTCCCTTAAACTCCTCTAAACCTCTGTGTTATTATCAATAAAATGCAAAAAATAATAGTACCGCCATAGCTCATGGGTACTACCAGCATGAAGGGGAGGAGTCATTGAGGAGAAAAGACTGGCCTTTCTCAATGACTTGCTCAGAGCCCCACAGCTAGCAAGTATCTGGGAGCAGATTTGGAACCCAGGTCTTCCTGAATTCAGATCTCATGACGCCTCCACTAAACCCTCCTACTTCTCAATGCTATTTGTTTCTCATTTTTGTATCCTTAGTGATTAGCATGGTGCTTTTTGTATATAGGAGTTGCTTAGTACTTGCTATGGTGTTTGCAAGATGATAAGAGTTTAGGAAGTTAACCTCTTATTTAAGTATCCTATAATTTCTCATTCATATCCCACCCTTGTTCATTTATTTGGCCTGTCTTTCCTTTTTTTCTTTCTGCTTCTTCCTTTGTCCACATTTTCCCTCTCCTTTGTGACATTCATCTCAAAGCCCTTTAGTTGTATCTTCCTTTCTGTACAGATTTTTAAAAATCATTTCCAAAACCTGGATCATGCTATCAGGTTAATAACAAAAATGGCCCTAATTCAACAAAGTATAACACCTTTGGAAATGTTCTCTAGAAAGAGTGGGGAGAACGCTCAGTCATTCACATTGGCTCTAAAATGCGACTGCTTATTGTATTTGTCACTGCGCATGAAAGAAAGTACATCTAACTTAAGTCAAGTCACTCCCATGCACACCTACAACTGTGAACGATATATACAATGACATGAATGTGATCAAAGACACTTACGAAGTAAATAAATTTTGACATCTGGTACCAGATTAATAAATTTTGAACACAGTTCCTTTCTATTAAGTAATGGCAAATGGCAAGAGGAGAAACTTATATGTACATATATTACACTGTTTTAAATATGTTGAATGGAATAAGACTATGGGGTGTTTATAGAGAATCAATCAATATATAAAACAAAGTGTGCTAATTTTTAAAAATTTTAAAAAAATATGATGTGACCTCTAAATTTTCCTCTACCTCTAGACCTAAAATGATGATATCACTTGTAAGAAACTCATTATTTTAATTGTTGTTGACATCCCACAGGAGCCCATGTTTTGTTAATTAGGTGGAAAAGTATAGATTTATTACTTCTAAGAGTACATTTTATAATTCATATGAGTAAACTCAATAATATCTTTCAAAATCCAAATAAATCATTCTTTTCCTTGAAGGCAGCTTGGCTAGATCATCACTAAGAACTTTTTTTCAACATTAAAATACTATTCTAATAACCCACTAAAACATTGAGTGATACATATAAATTGTGAAACCATTATGTGAGGGATGGTAATGGAACACTTCTATTATCCATGATTAAAATATAACAGGACAGTTAAGACAAATTCAGAAAGGAACCATTGACTAAATTGTCCCCCATTAGTATATAAGGTCCTTGAAGGCAGGAACATTTTCTCTTTTTATCTTTTAATCCCTGTTATTCAACATATTTCCTGGCACAAAAATAGGTTCTTTAAAAATCTTCCTTTATTGACAGACTGATTTAATGAAATAATGTGCAGGCTCTTCCTTTGAATATAATGCCTGAAAATTCCAAATAATTAGCATTAATAGTTTCTAAATTTAAATAGCTTTTAAATTACTATTGTTATTCAGTTGTATCTGACTCTCTATGTTCTTTTTTGGAGTTTTCTTGGCAAAGATACTGAAATGTTTGCTATTTCCTACCCCAACTCATTTGAAGCAAGCAGGTTGAGTGACTTGCCTAGGTTCACACAGCTAATAAGTGTCTGAGGTCAGATTTGAACTCAGACTGTCTTCCTGACTCCTGGCTTGGCACTATCTACTATGCCACTCAGCTTACAAGTTAGGGGCATACCTTTTCATTGAGGTATAACATATGATAAGGCTCATCAAAAAATAAAAATAGATAAGTAGATAGACAGAATAGTTATTAAATGCTTACAATATGTCAGTAATTAGGTTCAGTATCGGGGATACAAAAACAAGTAAAAGGGGTCTAGGAAATTTTCATTTTAATGGGGTGAGGATAACCTATAAAGAGTGTATAAAGGGGGTATATCTGGGGGTACTGATGTATCCTATGTGGAAACAAAGCATCTGGTTTACAGGTTTAATAGACTGGTGAGTGAGTCAGAGAGGAAGTAGGGGAGGAATGATCAGAGAAATTTTCATGAAGATATTGGAAGCTAAACTCATTGTAGAAAAAAGATTAAGATTGTAAGTTTTGAGGATATCAATAGTCTAACAGGCAGGTACAGAACATTTTAAGCAACAGGAATCATATGACTGAAAATATGGGAGAATGATTGATAGAACAAGTTCCATTTTCCTAAAGAATTCTCACTTATCGGTCACGTAGTAATTACTTATTAAGTGCTTATTACATACTAAATACTTCACATTATCTCATTTTGTCTAAATCCCATATTTTAAGCACACCTGATTAGTTAATTTTTCATCCTCAATTATGTAATCTACCCACCAAAGAAGTTAAGCGAATGTAGATGAGAGATGTATTCAAGTGAATCAGGTGAGAAAAAACTCCTGTACGTTACTGAAGATAGAGCTTTTGGAAATCAACTCCTTGCCAGTCGTTAGCATTAGCAGACACTCCCTTGCTCCCTATGAAAAGTGCCTCCCTTTGGGAACTCACTGATAAACTGTTTGTTTCAGTGCTCCAAATAACCTGTTAGCAACGTCCAGACCTTGAAACGAGAGGCATTCGGCAATAATTTTCATTCCACGTAATTTCATTTTCCCCAAAATGTGTATGTTTGATGTGTGCACACTGTCTGAGCTGAATTTAAGCAGGTATTTAATCTGGATTTTATCCAGTTATCCTCAGATATGCTCACTCACCTCACCGTTCAGTTTCATGGAAGCCTTATTCCCCTCAACGAGTCCTTCCATAGCTGCCCGTCCCTACTTTATCAAGATGCTTTCCAGTCTGCATCACTTATGCCAGAACTTCCATAACAATTTGTGTTGTTGGACTGTCACTATATTGCTTTATGTCTATCTGTAGCCAACATTTGAGTGACTTTCACAACAATGCCTTTTTCATCACTCACACTGCTGGTTTTCAACTTCAGACCCTTGTCACAAGGTTGCATATTGTAGGAGACTCCTAACTGTATTTTCTTTGATGTATCTGCCCTCTCTGATTCAACTTTCACACAATATACAAAATAATCTTTCTAAAGTACAAGCCTAATCATGTCCTCTTTAGTCTTAAAAATCTTCCCTGACTACTCCATAATGTCGCCACTATAAAATACAAATCCCTTAACCTGGAACTGAAACTTTCCACAGTCTATCCCCGACTCTCCTCTCCATACAATTTTTACTATCTTCCATTTTCTATCAAACTGCAGTCCTACCTCTAATCCACATTTGATGGTCAGACTCTGACCACTGTCTTTACACAAGTTGTCGCTCATATCCGTAATATTCTCTACCTAACTGCTATCTCTTAAAATGCTTATCTATTTTTTTAAATTAAGAGTTCATTTCAGCTGTCACATCCTCCCTAAGTCTTTGCTCATCTTCCCATATAGTGATCTCCCCCTTACCAGAATATCTCTACCTTATTTATGCAAACGTTGCTTCATTGCAACAAAAGCTAAGCACTATCAGGGCAAGGAGAGTTTGATGTTTATACCCCTACTGCTATCACAATGTCCAGCACATAGCAAGCACTTAAGAGGTATTGAACTGTGAAATCCCTCATGTTGCCAACTAGATTGTACATTTCTTACTAGCAGAAACAGTTTTCTATACCTTCCTGTGTCTCTCACAATACCTACTATGGTGCTCGACACATAGTGGGTATTCAGAAAGATCTGTTGAAGGGATAAATGGATGAACCTACTTCCATTTAAAAGCATCATCTATTCAAAGTGATGTGGTATTTGCTAAGCACTCAGGCTTTCTTGCAATAAATATACTTCCCTGCAGAGTGAATTTCTCTCTCCCACATTAGAGATTGCCTTATAATGGATATGTGGCCAGGGGCCTGAAGAACCTTTAAGAGTCATTGGGAGCAAGGACAACATCAGGTAGATAATGAGACTAAATGGCATTTTGAATATTTGATGAAATGCCATTGATCTGTCAGTGAAATATCTGATTTAAAAAGACTTTGAGGAAGCACCCCCACTGCTATTAACCTGTGCACAGCTTTGCAATTGCTGAATTTGAGAAGCTGGGCAAGCCAAACGTTTCCTCTTTCACAGAGATTAATGTCCACTCAATAATCATATAGTGAGCAATAGTGAGATAAGCCGGTATAAGTAGAGGTGTTGGAATTTAGGTGATGAACAGAAAACCATTTGAGATGAAAGGGCATATCCCTATCTTTCTGTTTAATGTCAGTTTCTTAGGAGAGGCAATGCTCATATCCCAGTTATCACCAGAGTCGTGAGTAGCGTAACTGTATTTCTGTTGTTTCACTGATCAATTTGGCCTAGGGAATCTTGTGTGGAGGCATTACTTGATCAATAAATTTGTATCTCTTTAAACCAGTAATTTCGACCAACACTATCTGAATTTTAAGGGGACAGCTTATCTACTACCCTGGAACAATCACAACTCTTTTGAAGATCCATTTTTTGTCTAAAAAGACAAACGAGATTATATGTGCCCTTTCCCCCCAATCTTTGCAAAGTGGAAATTCATGTAGTTGTCAATTTCTTGTAACACCAATCTTGTGGCATGTCTTGTTTTGAGAATTCAAGGAAAACATGGAAATAACAGAGAATGCAAATTTTAGAAGAAAAATAGTTCAAATATTTCAAGTTTGTTTATTCTCACCCTCTTTTCTTTCTCTACTCTCTAATATTTGATGTATCTTTACTTCCATTTTAAAATTCATTATCTACCTATTTATTTCTTTAACTGCTGGTCACTAATCCTCGAACTCAGACTTCTTTTAACCCTTATTTTTGTATTTATTTCTCCCTTCTTAGAAAGTAATTAAAACATATGTATTTCAAAGCAGTCTAAGGTTTGAAAAGAGTTTCATATTCTTCTTTTTTACTTGACCCTCTCAACAAAACTATGAGGTAAGCACTATAGCTTTCATTGTCCCTCTCTTACAGAAGAGGAGACTGAGGTTTATAAAGATTAATTATTTGTCCATGTTCTCATCCTTAGGAAGCATCAGAGTTGGATTGAACATCAGTTTTCCTGATGCCATTGCTCGTGTATTTCCCCCATTAAGGCAGGCAGTCTTCCTACTTATATCTTTTTGTTTGTTTGTTTGTTTATTGAATAAATTTATTTATTCAACTTTTTACATTCATTTTCACAAAATTTTGGGTTCCAAATTTTCTCCCCATTTGTCCCCTCCCACCTCCCCAATACACCGAGCATTCTAATTACCCCTATCACCAATCGGCCCTCTCTTCTATCATCCCTTCTTTCTCTTGTCCCATCTTCTCTTTTGTCCTGTAGGGCCAGATAACTTTCTATTCCACATTACCTGTATTTCTTATTTCCTAGTAGCAGGAACAATACTCAACAGTTGTTCCTTAAACTTTGAGTTCCAACTTCTCCCCATTCCTCCCTCCCCTCCCATTCCCTTGGGAAGGCAGGCAATTCAATATAGGCCATATCTGTGTAGTTTTGCAAATGACTTCCATAATAGTCGTGTTGTGTAAGACTGACTATATTTCCCTCCATCCTATCCTGCCCCCATTGCTTCTATTCTCTCTTTTTATCCTGTCCCTCCCCAAGAGTGTTGATTTCAAATTGCTCCCTCCTCCCATTGCCCTCCCTTCCATCATCCCCC
>JAQQSK010011786.1:0-12138 GCA_028658325.1 Potorous gilbertii
CCCATTGGAAAAACAGCTGACCTGGAAAATAGATCCAGGAGAGACAATTTAAAAATTATGGGACTACCTGAAAGCCATGATCAAAAAAAGAGCCTAGACATCATCCTTCATGAAATTCTCAAGGAAAACTGCCCTGATATTCTAGAACCAGAGGGCAAAATAAGTATTCAAGAAATCCACCAATCGTTGCCTGAAAGAGATCCAAAAAGAGAAACTCCTAGGAACATTGTGGCCAAATTCCAGAGTTCCCATGTCAAGGAGAAAATATTGCAAGCAGCTATAAAGAAACATTTCCAGTATTGTGGAAATACAATCAGGATAACACAAGATCTAGCATCTTGTACATTAAGGGATCGAAAGGCGTGGAATAGGATATTCCAGAAATCAAAGGAACTATGTTTAAAACCAAGTATCACCTACTCAGCAAAACTGAGTATAATATTTCGGGGGAACATATGGTCTTTCCATGAAATTGAGGACTTTCAAGCATTCTTGATGAAAAGAGAAGAGCTGAAAAGAAAACTTGACTTTCCAAAAGGATCTAAGAAAGTGCCTGTTCACCAAAAATGTAGCCTTCTATATCCTTATTCTTCCTTCTTTTGGGCGTTTTCCCAGCCAGTTACTTGACTTTTAAGTCCTTTGTTAAGAAGAGTATATACTCAAGGAAACTCTAAGTTCTCTGTTCCTCCACAATCAAGGGACAGGAGTTTACTCCTCTCCTGCCCTGCTCTCTTTTCTGTGAGCAACCCATAAGCATTCTGTTCTGCCCAGAATCTGCCAGCAGGGTTCCTTCTCCAGATCCTCCACCAGTTCCACGACCAGTGCTCCTCCTCATCCCAGGACCATCACTCAGGGCTGAGATTCAGATAAGAGACTCAATTTCCCCAAGATCTATAAGAGAGGGCTTCAAAAATGGACCCTGTCACCGCAGTTACTGCTGCCACCAGGGTAAGACTATGTTCCCTTCTCACCGACGTGAGAGATGTGTTTCACTGGCTATTAAAACTCTTTGGTGTTTGTGGGTTGAGCAATCTTGGAACTGCAGCTGTTGCTGGAGGTTCTGCTCTCTGAGGCTTCAATTAAATGCATTTTGCTTTTGCTTTGTCTCAGATCAAGATTGCTACCCATTATTCTTTTTTATTTCACCTAAAGCATGATGTTTTCAGCTCTAGACTTTTACCTTTATCGTGTGTGTATCCCTGTTTCAAATGTGTGGTTTTGGCTTTTTTTTTTTTTTGCAAATGCCACATTGTAGTATTATTATTTTTAAACCTTTCTGCTATTGACTTCTTGTTTATGGAAGAGTAATTCCTTTCACATTTACATCTGAGGCTAATTTTTATGTCTTTCTCTCCATCTTAATACCAAAACTGTTTGTTTTTTTCTTTCTCCCTCCTCAGTAGTTCTTTTAACTACTGTCTCCCTCAGTCTGCCCTCTCATCTATCCCTCCCCTTTTCTTTTCCTTAAGCCTCCAAATACCTATAATGCAGGTTAAATTTCTATACCTAAGTGAATGTTATTCTCTCCTTGCACCACATCCCATGACAGTAAAGTTCAAACACTGCTCGCCTTGCTCCCTTTTATACTGTAATATATCCTTGTGTCTTTCCTTTCCTCATCTTCCATACAATCCCTTTTCACCTCATAATTGGGTTTTTAAACCATCACATCAAATTCAACTTAAACCTACCCTCTCTGTTTATGTATATCCCTTCTAGATTTTGTAATAAAGATACAGTTCTCAAGAGTTACAAGTATCTTATCCCCATGAGGGTTTACCCTTATTGAAAACCATGCTGTCCTCTTTTTCCTGTTTCCCTTTTTATGCCTCTCTCGAGGGTTTTATTTGAAGATCAAATTTTCTATTGAGTTCTGGTCTTTTCATCAGAAAAGTTCTGAAGTCCCTTATTTCCATGAAAGTTCATTTCCCATGAAGCGTTACGCTCAGTTTTACTGTGTATCAGTGTTTATTGTGATCCTTGGCTGTAATCCAAGCTGTTTTGCATTAGAAAATATCATATTCCCAGTCCTTCTATCTTTTAATATAAAAGGTGAAAGGTCCTGCATAACCCTGACTGTCGCGCCAATATTTTTCACTTGTTTCTTTCTGGCTTCATGAATTATTTTCTCCTTGATCTGCTAATTCTGGAATTTGGCTCCAATATTCCTTGGTATTTGCAATTTTGAATCTCTTTAAGGATCGGATAGGTGAATTCTTTCTACGACAATTTTACCCTCTGGTTCTAGGACCTCAGGGCAGTTTTTCTTGATTTCTTGAGTGATGTTATCCAGACTCTCTCTCTCTCTCTCTCTGTCTCTCTCTCTCTCTCTCTCTCTCTCTCTCTCTCTCTCTCTCTCTCTCTCTTTCCTACCCTCCCTCCCTCTTTTTCTCTCATCATAGTTTTCAGGTACACCAATTTTTTTTTAATTTTCAGTTCTGGATTTATTTTCCTCATCAATGTTTTTTTTTTTGTTTTTCAATGAGTTATTTTCAATTTTCTTTTATTTTTTCATTCTTTTGATTTTTTGACTGATGTCTGATGTCTCATAAAGTTAAATCTTCAATTTAACGATTTTTTTCAGTGACTTTTTGTATCTAATTTTCCATTTGACCATGTTTTTAAGGATTTGTTTTCTTCATTGCACTTCACCCACCCCATTTTGTCAGTTGTATTGTTAAAGAAATTGTTTAGTTTTTCTTCTACCTCTCTTATTTGACTTTCAAAATCCTTCTTGAACCCTTCTAATAAGGCTTTCGGGGCTTAAGACCAGTTCATATTCCTCTTTGAGGTTTCATATATGAGTACCTTGACAGTTTTGTCCTCTACTTAATTTTTGTTTTGATGTTTCCTCACCAAGGTACTTCTCTACATCCAGTGCAGAAGTCGCGAAGACCTGATTTCAAATCTCACCTCAGACACTTGACATTCACTAGCTGTGTGACCTTGGGCAAGTCACTTAACCTCATTTACCTCATCCTTGGTCATTTTCTGTCATCCTGACCAATATCTGGTCACTGGATTCAGATGGCTCAGGAAGAGAAGTGAGACTGGTGACATGCACAGCCCTCCATCCGCCAAGACAAAGTCAAGTGCAAATCATTTCATTATTTCTCTGAAGGCATGGTCTTCATTGGTAACACTTCTCTGTGTTCATTGTTTTTCTTTATTGCTTTATGTTCAAATTATTTGCCTTTTTTATGACTTTTCAATTTGATCTCTGCTTCTATGGCCTAGTGGCAGTATTCCTGGCTTCTTGTGCCGGGCACCAGGGATATGGTTCCTGTTTTTGTGTGTTGGGACATCATGTTCTAGTATATAAAGTTTGCAGTGCTATGGTGCCTTACATGGTGATGATCTGGAACTGGTGGTGGTAGCTGGTTTGTGTCTGTTGTTTATGCTTGCTGCCTTCCACCACCCTGGCACTCAGGATTCCCTGATGATTGACTGAGGTGGAACTTGCTGCTGACTTTTCCGGACACCTCTCATTCCATATTTGTCCCTTTCAGTCACAGCCATAGGGACGTTTCCCATTAATCCCCCTATTTTCCTGAGCTAAATGTCTGCTGTATTTTGTCTTTCTGCATGTTCCACTATTCCAGGATTTTTCCAGGGGCAATGTTCTTGGTGCTTTTCCAGGGCAATAAGGGTGTGTGAGAGCAACTTGCTGCTTACTTCATCTTGACTCCCAGAAGTTGAAATAGGTGACTTTCAAACAATCTCTCTTTAGGCTGATAGCTCTAGGAACAGCAACTGGTGGTACATACCCTGTGCAGGACTGAGCTTTTCTCTCTCCCAGTTCTGACACCCTTTGGTTTCTATGTTTCTAAGTCACATTTCTTTGAACTAAAAAGGTCTAGAAATTGTCACTGTGGCCAGTGTTTCAGTAACCCAGTCTGCTCCAGCTTTGTGGAATCCTGAAGTGGATTCCATGGTGGATTGTGCTCTTCTCACCATTCATTGCAACAGACCTACATATCTATCTTTGTTTCAAAGATGAATATGTTCAGCCTTGCAGGAACATTATTTTTGACATTTATTTGTCTCATTCTTTCTTTTAAATCCTATTCCACTCATTTCTCCAGTTTCTCCTGGATAAAGAGTAAGCCTAAGTATTGCTGTTGTTCTTTTAGCATTGAAATTTTTTCATAAATGAAAGTTATGTAAAATTGACAAATATTTTTTCAGGTCTTATTATGTGCCTGACACTGTGCTAAGTGCTGGGCATATAAAAAGGGAAAATTCACATACTTTCAAAGATAATACAGTCCACTGATGTAAATAACATGAAAACGACTATATACAAACAAGATATACTGGATAAGTTGGATATGCATACATGGGAAACGCAGTAGAATTACGGGAGATCATAAAAGACTTGCTTGCAAAATGTGAGATATCACCTATGAATTTAAGAGAGCCAGTGTAGCAAGGATTTGAAGATAAGAAGAGAGGGAATTCTTGTCATGAAAGATGACCAGTGAAAATTTAGGGATGAGAAGATTGTCTTATAGAATGAGATCAGTTCTCTGCAATATAGAATTGAGTATGCTGATAAATATTTAATAACTGGCTCTCCAAAAAAGTATATCCAGCACAATTTTCAAGTTAAATCTGCAGTATTAACACTTTATCACTTACTTAAGCTTCGCCATCTATAAAACAACAAATTAAGTCCTGATGTGTATCATTTTGTGGATTCTGAGGTATGTATGCTTACCGTAAAAATTTAACAATTAGACTTCATGAGCAGCTACAAGTTTCAGTATACTACTCTAAACTAATTGTACAGTCCATGGAGAGGAGAAAGATGTATGAAGTTTTAAAGGTACAAAAGGACCAGATTATGGAATGATTTATGAAGCAAGTAAAGAACTTTATATTTGGTCCTTGAGGTAATAAGGAATAACTGGAGTTTACTGAATAGGGGGATAACATAGTCAAACCTACATTTTAGCAAGATAAATTTCACAGTTAAGTGGAGGATGGACTAGGGCAGGGAGAGACTTGAGGCAGGAATAAAAGTAATAGAATATTTCAATAACCTAGCCATAACTTGATGATGACCTATATTATATTAGTGGAAGTGTCCAGGAAAATAATGGTTATGTAAGAGATTTGCTAAGAAAGTAGAGATATAGGAAAGATCAGATATTGGAAACAAATTAGATATGAGGGGCAACAACAAAGCATCCAGGATAATTTGGTTGTGAGCCAAAGTGACTGCATGAATGGCGGTACCATTAATAAGAACAGGGAAGTTTAAAACAGGGGAATGGCTTGCTGTAAATGGCTTGAGATGTCTAAAGAATATCCATTTGAGTTTTCCAATAAGTATTTGCAGATTAGCAGAGAGTTTAAGGCTGGAGATAGATACATATATAAGTGTATAGACATATGTACATGAATCACCAGCACAGAAATGATAACAAAATCTAGAGCAGCTGAGAGAATAGCACAGAGAGAAAATAATGGAACTTAGGAAAGAATCTTGGAGGATATCCACAGTTGGTGGCTGTGCCCAAGGTTATTTTGCAGTAAAGGAAACTGCAAAAACAAGCAGGAGAAGAACCAAGAGAGATCAGCATCACAAAAATCTAGAGGGAAGGGGGTATCAAGGAGAAGTTAGAAACTGTCAAAGGTTACAGGGAAATCAAGAAGAATGAGAACTGAGTGCAAAAGTAAACTATTTGACCTAAGAATTAAAGGAGTCATTACTAAATCTGGAGAGGATAGTTTCAGTTGAATGATGAGCTAGATCGCAGAAAGTTCAGAAGAGAAATGAGAAGAAAAGAAGTGGAGGTACTAATTGTAGGATTCCTCTTCAAGGAGTTTAGCCGTGAAAAGGAGACTGATATCGGATGATATCTAGAAGGAATGTGTGAATCAAGAGAGGTTTTTTTTTTGTTCTATTTTGTTTTGTTTTGTTTTTTGTTAATAATGGGGTACACAAGGACATGGTAATATGAACAAAGTAATCGGCAGAGAGAGAAATATGACAGAGAGGGGAGTGCATTAGAGAAATTGGGACAGAATAGGATCCCTTACTCAAATTTAAAGGATTGGTTTGCCAAGGAAAAGGGTCATCTCTTCAATTGAATTAGAAGGAGGAAGTACTTGTGGAAGGTAATTGAGTGATAGGAGGCCAAAAGAGGGAGCTCTGAAATTATAACCTCATTATTTTTTCCATGAATTATGACACAAGGTTTTCAAATGAGAGGATAAGAAAAGCAAGATGTAGGAGGCTTGAGGAGAAATAGAAAGGTTTAGAAAAGCCATTGTGCTGAGAAAGATAGTAAATTTATTAGGTAGTTATAAAATGATCGCTTTGTTACAGTAAGGTTCGAATTGAAATTATGTAATGTTAATATTTTGTGGCTTACCAAGATCTCATGCCTTTTCTATAGTTTTATTCAGAAGTCTTTGAGTTGGAGCAAAGGCAATGGATCACGGAGTGAACCCAAGCTTTAACTTTGTCAGAGTAAGATTATCAATTAAATCAGGGGCCAAGTATTGAGAATAAGGGACAATATGGAATTGAATTGTTTCACCAAGTAGTCAAGTTGTGGAAGGAAATAGAGTGTAACCAATGCAGGAGTGATAGTATGATGAAGAAAGCGGGCAGAAGGATTAATATTTACCGTGAGAATATAGATCACAGTTAAAGATTAAGTTTTGGTCTCTCCTGGTGACTTACAGAGTTTGTTGTTTGAAGGTGAAACTTTGAAATGTAATTACCCTTTGAAATGACAAATATGAGATTTTTCTTTTTTATTCATTTCATTTTTATTATTTTTATTGGCAACTCTTTTCTTTATATCACAAATATTTCAGTGCTGCTATCCAAATAAAACCCTCCCTTGCAAAACAAAGTTAAACAAAAACATCCTTTGAATATCATGATAATGTATGCAATATTTTGTCCTACTAGATCCGTGATGGGCAGTGAACAAGGAAGCATAATTTATTATGTGTTCTCTTGGGTTTTCATTGGTCTTTTAATAAATCATAGTTGCATTTGCTTTAATAATCTCTTCTTTTATGTTTCCAGGGTCAGTATATGCATGTTTTAAAGTTTGTTCCTGCTCATTTAACCCTGCCTAAGTTAATATAAACATTGCCAAAGAATCCAGATATTTTCATCATTTCCTTTGCACCATAATATCCCATTAAATGCATATATTGTAAGATTTTGTGCATATTCCTCATTTGCTGACATTTTTCACTTATGGGCTATCACCAAGAGCATGGCTATACATAGCTGTTTATTTGTTGGATTTTTTTTTTCTTTTCCTTCTTTCACTTCTTTGAAAGGAGATGCTCCATAGTGGAATTGCTTGACCAAGGTATATAGATAATGTAGTCATTTTTCTTTCATAATTCCAAATTCATAATACACAATGAGTTGTACTAGTTCACAGCTCCACCACATAAAAATTCATCACTGTGATAAATAACTGTTTCCACTGTCTCCATCTTTGCTAATTTTCATAAAACAAGACCTTCAGGGTAATTTAAATTTGTTTCTTAGTAGTAGTTATTTAGAGAGATTTTATATGGTTATTAGTACCTTATGATTTTATTTTTGAAAACTTCATATCCTTTAACCATTTAACTATTGGGGAATGGAAGCTGATATTATAGATTATAGATGTGAATATTGATATGAATACATGAAAATATGTAATATTTTATCAGTGATATTTAGATTTGGAAGTAACTTTAAAATTCATTTAGTCCATCTTATTCATGCAACAGATGAGTAACTGAAGACTTAGAGAGGTTGCATTGTATGCAAGTTACATAAAGTTACATTCAGCCCAAGTAAAAGCCAGTATTCATATCTAGATTTCTTGACTCTAAAAGTCAGTTTTTCTTCCAATTTAAAACAATTCTTATAGTTACTTTTTTGGCCAATATTACACCATTCCATTGATACTGAATGGGGATTCTCTATTTGTGAGGAATATTTCAAAAGATAATTCTCTGATATATGAAGATGATTGATTTTCCCTTCCTTTTCATACTAAAATTATACAGAAAAGAGAGGGTGTTCTTACATCCCACTTTATAAAGTCTTCTGAATAAAGAACTAACTTTCCGTGTAGTACAAAATGAATTGCAAAGCACTAGAGTATAGTTCAAAAATAATGAATTCCATTAAAACTATGTAAGAATTGCGAGTTTGCAGAAGTCAAATAAATGGAAAAATGTTTAGACACATGTTCCACATCTTTCAGCTCATAACCTAATTTACTCGATCACTTTTTTTAAAGATACAAAATATCTTTTCCCTTCTTAGCACTAGGACTAAAGAGTACTTTCAGTTGAGTTCTGAACACAGAGAGTAGGTTCTAAAGAAAGAAAAGGAAAGGTTAAATATGTTAGCTGCATACATAATAAATATCTCTTAAGAGCTATAAAAGTGTAATGGAGACCTTTCAAAGGCTACTTGACAACAAGGTATATGAGCTACTGTTCTTTCAATGAGAAGAATGAGTCTAACAATATCTGGAAGAAACTTCTCTTAGATGCATTAGAGAACGTTCCGTCTTAACTCAGGAAGCATAATTCATTAACCTTCATTAACCCCTGAAAGGTAAGTGTGGCAAATCTTGTGATTCGCAGAGGGCATACACAATTCACCATGTTCACAGAATAAATCAATGGCAAAAGTGATAACTCATATTGTTTTTCAAGTGGCAAAAGTACTCTACCCACTCCACCTCCCTTTCAAAGAAAGAGAGACCCAGAAAGAGTAAAGCCACTCCACTAGTAACTGCTGGATCTAGGATTTCGATCCAGGCACTCCTTTTCTCCCAATTTAATGCTTATCACGCTCAAAATAACAAGGTATATTCTTTTCTTTTCACATTTTTGGTGATTATAAGAATTTTGTGGAATTGATCCAGGTTCTATTACAATAAATACAGTTGTTGTTTTTTTTTTAATAAGATTGTCTACAAAGTTGAGCATATAACCAATTTGTTTTCCCCAAAATGTTACGAAGAAAAGAATTATTATGAACTACAATTTAGGTCATCAATACTAAAAATTAAGTGACAATTTTCAAAACTTTCAGAAATTTTTGTTTGGGGGTCATTAAACTTCAAATATACTTTTTGGTGTAAAGAGTTCAGATAGAATGCAAAAGAGGGTTAGAATCACAGTCAAACCTGAATCTCCTTTCTAACTCTTAGCAATATGGCCTCGAGCAGGTCATATAACTCTCTTCATTATATTTGAAATCTGTTAAAAAATGAGGCCAGCTGTAGCATTTTATGGCTCTTACATAGCTCTAATTATTTAGCCATATCTAAATGAGTAAGTTGTAATGAAAATTTGTTAGATTAAAATTGCTATAGCTTTTTATGTTAGGCTTCTTATGACTAAACTATTTCAGGTTTTCACCAAAGTTGTAGCAAGGGCAGGCAGCTAGGAGAGTCAGGACTCAAACTCAGGTCCCCTAAATCTTTGCCCATCTGCCTTATTTAACAATTCATTATTTAATGATTGTTGAAACGAAAGAAAAGAAGTCTTCCTCTATGATCCTCAGCACTAGAATCTTTATTCTATTTATACTGTATATAATATAATAAAATATAATATAATAAACAAAACATAATGCAACATAATATAATGTAAATGTTGATGCATGCATGTATGTATACAAGATACATGTACATAATTATAAATGTGTGTATGCATACATATACATTATATATGCATATATGTATAATATGTAAAATACATTATACAGAAACATGTGTAGATATTCATTTGTTTATGGGTGTGACTGTGGATGTATCTGCCACTTTTCAGTTATGTTCAACTTTTCATAACTCCTTTTCTCATCTTATTGGCAAAGAAACTATAATGGCTTGCCATTTCCTTTTCCATTTCATTTTATTTATTTAGTTTTAATTACCAGCAGACACTTCCACAAGATTTTGAGTTCTAGATTTCCCTCCCATCTATCCCCTGCACCCACCCCAGAAGCTTGCATTCTGATGATGATCATTTTCCCCAATCTACCCTCCCTTACATCACACCCTTCCCCTCCCTTATCTCCACTCCCTCTATTTTCTTGTCCTCAGGCTCCTGCCCATCCAACCTTGATTTATTTATTTTTCTTTCTATTTAAAGACACCACCACATGACTATTTCTTAAGGAGATATTCATTAAATGGGCATTACCTCACTTTAAGTGAGTACGTGAAAATTCCTTAGCCTAAAATATTAAGGTCTCTCCTTCTATACTGTGCCATCTCCAGTCATCCTGATGAATAACTGCTCACAGGATCCAGACGGCTCAGGTGGAGAAAGTGAGGCTGGTGAACTTGTGTAGTCTTCCCTCACTCAAAAAAAGTCAAGTGCAAGTAATGTCACCATTTTTCTGATGCCATGATCCTCTTCAAAAAGAAGAACAAGGGGGGAGGAGACAAGGTGGTGGATTAGAAAGATTCACATATGCTAGCTTTCAACGCACAGCCCATAAATTACCTATAAGAAGGAGGTCCCACCAAATTCTGGAGCAGTGAAAGCCGCACAACAACAGAGTGGAGGTTATTACTATTCGAGAGAGCTTGAAAACCGATCCCAATGGTCCGTCACACACTGGTCAGGAGCAGAGCCCAACCCTACCTTGCCGTGCGGCACCAAGAGAAGCAGATCTAAGCAGGTATCAGGGATGGAATCTCTAGTGGCCACGAAGGTCCCTTCACCCAAAGGCATACAGATGAGTGAAAGAGACTTCTGGGTTGGCAAAGAGGGGAGCGGGGTGTCTCCATAACACAGACCCCCTCGGGAGGCAGTGGCAGAGGCAGGGAGAGCAGCAGACAGGGGATCCCAGTGCAAGCAGGAGCTGGGAACCATTCCCGAAGGTGGCTGCATAAAGCCCCTCAGAGAACTGAGACTGGGAGGAGGCCCTGCCCCACCTGAGCACCAGAACTTAAGCTCACATTGAATAGCAGCCGCACCTGCCACTTAAAGCCCTGAGGCTGGGGAGCAGCATTTGAATCTCAGACCCCAAGCGCTAGCTGGGCAGATCTAGACGGGGGGGGGGAGAGGAATCTCAGAAGTAAAGTAACTGGGAAATGTACTTACTAAAGTAAGCTAGGAAAATGCCCATAAAAGGGGAAAAACAGACCATAAAAAGTTATTTTCTTGGGGAACAGATGTTTCCTTCTTTCCTTTCTGATGAGGAAGAACAATACTAACCGTCAGGTCAAGACTAAGAAGGCAAGGCCTCTGTATTCCAAACATCTGAAATAGATATCCAATGGGCTCAGGCCTTGGAAGAGATGAAAAAGGATTTTGAAAATCAAGTTAGACAGGTGGAGGAAAAACTGGGAAGAGAAATGAGAGAGATGCAAGAAAAGCATGAAAAACAGGTCAATACCTTGAAAAAGGAGACCCATAAAAATGCTGAAGAAAATAACACCTTGAAAAATAAGCTAACTCAATGGGCAAAAGAGGTTCAAAAAGCCAATGAGGAGAAGAATGCTATCAACAGCATTATTAGCCAAGTGGAAAAAGAGGTGCAAAAGCTCACTGAAAAAAATAGTTCTCCCAAAATTAAAATGGAAGAGATGGAGGCTAATGACTTTCTGAGCAACCAAGAAATCACAAAATAAAACCAAAAGAATGAAAAAATGGAAGGGAATGTGAAATATCTCATTGGGAAAACAACTGACCTGGAAAATAGATCCAGGACAGACAATTTAGACATTATGGGACTACCTGAAAGCCATTATCCAAAAAAGAGCCTAGACAACACCTTTCATGAAATTATCAAGGAAAACTGCCCTGATATTCTAGAACCAGAGGGGAAAATAAGTATTCAAGTAATCCACTGATCACCACCTGAAAGAGACCCAAAAAGAGAAATTCCTAGGAACATTGTGGCCAAATTCCAGATTTCTCAGGTCAAAAAGAAAATATTGCAAGTAGCTAGAAAGAAACAATTCCAATATTGTGGAAATACAATCAGGATAACACAAGATCTAGCAGCTTCTACATTAAGGAATCGAAGGGCATGGAATAAGATATTTCAGAAGTCAAAGGAACTAGGACTAAAACCAAGAATCACCTACCCAGAAAAACTGAGTAGAATACTTCAGGGGAAAAACTGGTCTT
>JAQQSK010011787.1:0-12138 GCA_028658325.1 Potorous gilbertii
CAAATGGGGAGAAAATTTGGAACCCAAAATTTTGTGAAAATGAATGTAAAAAGTTAAATAAATAAGTTTATATTAGAAATGTGAAAAAACCCATATCTAATGTGGGAATATGTTTAATATGATTGTACATGTATAGCCTATACCAGATTGCATGCTGTCTTCAAGAGTAAGGAGGGGAGGGAGAAAAAAGTTTGAAACTCAAAATCTTATAAAAGGTGAAAACTATCTTTATATGTAATTGGAAAAATAAAATGCTAATAAATAGGGGAAAAAAAAGTTTTCAAAGTCCCATCCTCCAAATTTAGGGAGCCAGACAAGTAGTTTCCTGTACTAATTCAGTATTTTGGAAATTCAGGCTATCCTGAAATATCTGAAAAGCAGACTACTTTGGAATGTAAGATATCTACCATTTAAAATAAATTGCTATGTCATTATGAATCATTCAACTTTCAGATTATTTCTCCATTTTATCTTGAGCTGCTAAGGATCAAAGCAAGTTAAATAATTGCTGCACATGAGTTGTTGGCATATTATTCATGCAGTAAAATCCTTTTAAAATATTAATGTTTAAGAACAGGTTGTAGTACTGTATTGTTCTAAGTACATAGGTAATCACCAAATTTAAGACACATTAGATATCTTTGAAATAAACGTGTGTGTGTGTGTATCTGTGTCTGTGTATGTGTATCAAGGGATGTAGATATGTGTGTACATTCTGAAAAACAAAGCCATTTTTTACAGCAATAGCTAAAATTTTACAGAAGCCAGATTTGCAGAAGGGAATGGAACCTGTATTCAAATCAATATGGGTTTATAGGGTACCCATTTTTTGTTAGACTTCTAATGTTATGATGCTGCAATAAATGATTTGATCAAGGTATATCTGAATCTAAAGATTGCTCTCATTGACTTCTATCATAAAGAAATAGCTTTATTATCTAATTTTTCATTTCCCTTGTGCACACAGTTATATATTCTCTAATTCTTCAGTAGACCCATGATTTCTTCAAAGGAGATACTCCCTCCACCAGTAAAGATGAGGACCCATCAATGTCTTCTCATCCAATATGATTAGAATGTAAAGTCTTGAGGAGTAATTCACACAATTAGATAGTGGTAGAATTTGAATTCATCCCCCGATCTTTACTCTGCTTTTAAATATATTCATGGACCGATTCGATGGTCCATCTTCCAAACTGTATGTCATAATCCTTGTTGCTTTTTCTGTCTAATTTCTGTCTTTGCATCCTCAATAACTACTGCACTGTCTCCCTACACTTAAGAATTTCTTTTAACTGAAGCATTGCCGGCGTTCTTCTGTGAATCCCCCATTAGGGTCTACCCAAGAGGCTGGAGAGACCTTCCTCTGGTTTTTTTTTCTGTTAAATACTTTATGAATACCACTATAATACACGAGTTGTCCATTTGTTATCCATCAATGTCACTCATCTCCTTTGCCAATAAACAATACCCTTGATGGAAAAACCTAGGAAGATGTAAATGAAACTGATACAAAGTGAAGGGAGCAGAACCGGAAGGACATTGTACACAGTAATAGTAATATTATACGATAAAGAATTGTGAATGACTTAGCTATTCTCAGCAATACAATGATCCAAGACAATCCCAAAGGCCCACGATGAAAAATGCTATCTGACTCCAGAGAAAGAACTGACATTGTCTGAATACAGACTGAAGCATACTATTTTTCTCTCTCTTTCCTTCTTTCTTTGTTTCTTTGTTTTCTTTATTCCTCCCTTTTTGTTCAAGTCTTCTTGTACAAAATGACTAATACAGAAATGTTTTACGTGATTGCACATGTATATAACCCACATCAGATTGCTTACCATCTCAGGAAGGGAGGAAAGGAGGGAGGTAGGGATAAAATTTAGAACTGAAAACCTTAGAAAAAAATGACAATGTTTAAAATTTTTTTACTTGTGATGGAGGGGGAATGAAACATTATTTTTAAAATATCCTTGATGGTGTCTTCTATGCTACTTCTGACATTAAAATCATCAGTGGTAATATGCTATTACCTAATCTTTTCTACAGTTATGTCTCCAGTGCTCTTTAGGTCACACACACACTCCATTGTGAATCTTCTGAACTCAAGTAAGGAATCTTCCACACATAAATACATAGAAAGGTACACCATGGATGCAATTTTGCTAAACTAGATAGTGACATCAAGAAAGAAATCAATATGCTGTCATGGAGGATATTCCATTTAAAGTCCAAAGAGAAGAACACTTTTTTCTCAATAAAAAGGTTCTCCAGATGCTCCTGTTTGTGAATAATTTGGACCTGATTGCATGAAGTCTCCTCCTTGAGATTCAATTTCATTGAAAGAGATTGGTCTACCAATCCCTACAGAAAAAGCAAGAAAGATTATGGCATACAGGATGGAAGACAACCCAGTGAACTGGTTCATGAATATATTTGAGAGTAGGGTAAAGGTTGGGGGATGAATTCAAATTCTGCCACTACCTAATTGTATGACTTTGGGGACACTCACTTCAGTTTCTATAACCATAAAACTATGAAACTGGATTAGATAATTTCTAAGGTTACTTCTGATTCTGAAAGTTTACGAGTCTATATCTTGGACTGACATTGCAAGTAGACAATACAATCATCCCATAACTGAATTAGAAGAAGATATCAGGCTAGATTGTATTTGGGAAATTGTACAGTATAGCCCACTATCCTAAGTTACTCACTGCTATGAAAAAAGCAAAAACTCAAAGAAATATATTTTTGAGTGTTCCTTTAGTGATACTATGTGATTCAAAATGATGGATTGGGGGTAGCTAGGTGGTGCAGTAGATAGAGCAACAGCCCTGAAGTCAGGCAGATCTGAGTTCAAAACTGGCCTCTCAGATACTAGCTATGTGACTCTGGGGAAATCATTTAACCCCAAAAAAAAGAAAAAGAGAGAAAATAATGGATCAGCACAATCTTAAAAGAATGACCCAGTTATATACTTAGAAAGAAATAAACTCTGGTTTTCTTTAGATTGATATTCTATAGGGAGACAAAATCCCAAGTTCTAAAAATAGAGCCTAATGCTGAGAGAGAGAGAGAGAGAGAGAGAGAGAGAGAGAGAGAGAGAGAGAGAGAGAGAGGAGAGAGAGAAAGAGAAATAGACAGAGGAGAGACAGACAGAGAGACAGAGAGAGAGAAGAGACAGAGAGAGAGAGGAGAGACAGACAGAGAGAGAGAGAGAGTGTAACACTTGAGTATGATTCTCAAAGTCCTTTTTCCATATATTATGGCATTGAATTCTCACAACCCTGGGAGGTAAATTCAGTTATTATCTCCATTTTACACATGAAGAAACTGACCCTGAGAGAGTTGACTTGAACAGAATTGCACAGCCAGTAAATATCTTATGATGGGATTCGAACTTAGATCTCCCTTTGCCCAGACCCAGCGCTCTATCCACTGTGCCACCTAGCTGCAAAAGTGATCTTCAAGACTAACTTCCAAGTTACCATCCAGACAATTTAATTAAACTCACAAGTCAGGTGGCATGATAAAGATAATCCAGAAGAGGAAGAGTCTGTAATTTCATAACATGAGGAATTCCCTTCATAGATGTAGATCACAACCTTATTACCGGTAACTAAATAGATAATTCCAAGGAATTTTTCCTGAAGCACACAAAGGCCCAGGTTCATACAGCTAGAAAGTATCATAGATGATATCTAAACCCAAGTCTACCATTTGCCAAGCTTACTCTCCCAGTCCTGCTGGGATCCAGAATCAGCCAAAAGTGATCTATCCAATGGTTACATTTAGCTTGCACAGGTTAAGTCTGCCTCTGTCATGGTACAGACATTGAGGATGGCAGTGGCATTTTCCTCTTGCTACTGGTAACAGTGGAAGATCAGCTTGGAGATGCATGACACAAAACCCTCCAGTCCCCACACAGTGAGTAGTGGAAGTGAACATTTCTGGCCCAATGCTCCTCATTATGTCCATGCAATACCAAGATGCCAGGTGAGATCATGGGAGTCCTTTGTGTTTGATTTCATTGATGGTTTTAAGTGTCAAGGGAAAAAGGAAGGCCTTATGGAATAGGGCAAGAATGGAGTGTGTCCTCTTGTCAGATGATTCCTGTGTCTGTTTGTAAAGAATTTGTTAGTAGCTGCAGAATCTTATGTATGCCTAAGGTATATGGAAGGCATTTGGAAAGCAGCAGGCAAAGAGTTCACTCCTGGCTCAGTCCTGGAAGATAGCAAAGGCATGGTAGGACCATGGCCAACAGCAGACCTTCTGTTCATCCAATATTAGGATAGTAATTTGGGAATAAAATTCAGGGCCATTCCTGAGGCTCTCTTTCAGTTGTAAATTGACAATGTTTGATGCTAATATGAATTTTCTCTTAATTGGGAATGCCCCCTTTTTTCATCCTCTCTCTAAAGCTAACTTCTCTGATTTGTATCATCAAAAGTACAGGAAAAAAGTCTTAACTGGGGAAAAAGATTATTTATGTGTCCCTGAAATTTACAATAGGCAAAATTCTCCTTAATTTCATTTGCAAGACACCACTGTTGAAAGGAGGGTTCAACACATGAATTTTGTGATAAAAGAATAAATCAGTTTTTTGCAATAAAAGAAGTAAGTTCAAAATTAAAGAAAAGTAGACAACTGGGAAATTTTTCATTAACCGCTTGGTTGGTGGAAGTATGTGCATTTTTGTTTTGGTTTGTTTTGGTTTTTTGGTCCAGATTTATTATTATAATGTAGGGAACAGATAATAGCATACACTTATATAGCACTTTGAGATATGTAACTCCTTTCTCTGTGACGTAAATATTGCGCGTTTTTGTTGTATTAATGTCATTTTTGTTGTGTCTGACTCTTTGTGACCCCATTTTGTGTTTTCTTGGCAAAGATGATGAAGTGATTTGCTATTTGTTGCTATATTATATAAGCGCAAATGAGAGGTAGAGAGAATGGATGGCTTGCCCAAAAATCATAAAGGTAACAGGTAGCAGAACTAGCACTGGAACCCAGGTTCTCTAACCCCAAATCCAATGGGCATCTAGAATATCACCACCCAATTCTCCAACTGACACTAATTGATACCTCCCATTGCAAATAGCAAACCTATCCAAAAATATTTGGGTTTGTCAATCATATAAGAAATGCACACTAAATGTAAAGAGTTACACAATTCAAAGGAGCAGAACCTAAAAAAACAAGCACAATGACTACAATGATATAAACAAAGTGTCACTGAAATGAAACCAAACTCCTAGTAACTGAAAAACCAGAGATGGCCCTGGAAAACAAATAATGAGGGAGGCAGAGGGGAGCCAGCAAACATTTATTCAGCACCTTCTGTATTGGGCCCTGTTCTAAGCTCCTTCCAAATATCATCTCATTTGGTTCTCACAATAACTCTAAGAAGTTGCTATTACTATCCCCATTTTACAGTTGAAGAAACTGAGGCAGAGAGAGGTTAAGTAACGTAACCAGACTAGAAAGTATCAAAGGCTGGATTCCTGACTCAAGGCCCAGCTCCTTCTCACCAGCTAATAATAAACTAGACCTCCCTCTTCATTAAGATCATACAAGATTCCATGAAAGATTCAATGTTGCTAAACAAATATCCATAGCAATTTAGAAATCAATAAAGGAGATAATATGCCCAGAGGGAAAGGATGCTGTATATGTTGTCAGATGCAGACGCTAAACCGAGTGTTTTTGCTTAATTGTTTTTCTTTGATACAAATCAAGGATCAGTCAAGGAAGGTTTGTTATTTTTTAAGAGAAAGGATGATTACATAAAGACCAGCCATCAAAAACACATTTTAAAACAAATTCTTAATTAAACAACTGGAGAAAAATAATTAAAAAATGCTCATGTGAATGATGGGGAAAGAGGTACATTGATCCACTGGTACCAAATGCTATAATCTTTCGTGACAGCAAGCTGGAGCCACATGGCAAGATTATGAAACTGCTTGTGGCTTTTGACCCAGTAATTCCACCATTGGGAATAGACACAAACGAGTTAATTAAAGAGAAAAAGCCCGTGTGATAAATAATGGCCCAAGGCTGGCAACCAACACACACAAAGGTCAGGGAGTTACAGCGCTGTCCCAGTGTTAAAGAGCATTGTACTGCTCTGCTAAATGATAAATATGAGGAATATACAGAAATATGAATTCATGCAAAGAATTCATAAATTTTAGCATATGCACTAAACACACCTATCTAAAATGGATGCACATACGTATGTAGAATCTACAATAATGAAGACTAGAAAGGAATGTAGACTGAGTTACTGAAAAATTACCATTGGTACTGATAAGTACTAGATTACAAACTCCTCTAGAGCTATATTCTTGTTCAGTCATTTCCAATTCTCCATGACCCCACTTGAGGTTTTCCTAGCCAAGATAATTTGCCATTTCCTTCTTCAGATCATTTTTACACATAAGGAACTGAGGCAAACAGGTTTAAGTGACTTGCCCAGGTCACACAGCTAGTAAGTGTCTGAGGTCACATTTGAATTCAGGTCTTCCTGCCTCCGAGGCTTGGCCCTCTCTCCAGCTAGCTGCCCTGAATGATGTTCTTAGTATATAGTAAAATACTTTATAGTTAGAATCCACTTAATATTTGTTGAATGTTTATATAGTCACATGTTTTTATTAATTGATCCTTAACCACAAAGCAAAAGGAAAACCCCCAAAATAAATTTTGGAGCTGTTTGTTTTCTTTTTGCTGGGCATATATAAGCTGGAAGCTTAAATTCCCTCCTTTTAGTAAAGGAAAAGATTCCAGACATTCTCCAAGTTCTCACCTGGCTTAAGAGGTCTCTCCACAAATCAAGTGTACACTAAGACTTGCTAAAGAGAAGGGAATCTTAGAAGCAATTGAATGAATGATGTGCATAGATCAAAAACAAGAAGAAAATGCATGGTTCATCTTTTCTGATTGATGGGAGTTTCAAAAATAGACTTGACAAGGAAAGATCAGCATCATGTGAGTTTCTTTCTGAACTGTGATAAATCTACTACTCTTTGACAGGTGATGTTTACTGAAATGGATCATGGGTTATGACAAGGCCTTTGCCAACTAACTCTCATTCATCAAGAAGGCTTAGAAAATTGCCACAAATGTTCTTTGCAATACTAAGGTCTTTAGTATCAAAATTCCAACATCTGACTTGGAAATATTCCATCTCCTTTCTATATGTCTATACAGAACTAAAATTGATTCTACTAAGAAGGCAGAACCAATATCTGTGCAGGGCTGAGTTTTGGTGGGGTTGGGGCCAGTTCAGTTTGGTTTTTGTTTTGGCTAGCACAGCATCTTTCAGAGTAAAAATACAGTAATTGATTCTGAAGCATTTCTTACATGTGCCCAGGTGCCAGACACTCTTCCAGGAACTAAAGAAAGACAAAAGTGAGAAATAAGAGACCCTCAATAAACTGGTATTCTATCATGGAGATAAAACACATACACAACTGCATGTATGCAAGGTGAATTTTTGTGAGGGCGCACACTACAGCTGCTGCTGCTACTGGGTTTTTTTCAGTCATGTCTGACCTCTTGGGAGCCCATTTGGTGTTTTCTTGGCAAAGTGATTTGTCATTTCCTTTTCCAGCCCATTTTACACATGAGGAACCTGAGGCAAACAGGTTAAGTGACTTGTTCAGGGTCACACAGATAGGAAGTGTCTTAGGCCAGATTTGAACTCAGGAAGATGAGTCTTCCTGACTCTAGAGTCAGTGCTCTATCCACTGTACCACCTAGCTGCCCCTTAGGGGAACACAGACATCTATCACATTGATTTCCAACACGGTCACTAGAGACGTGTCATTCAATTTGGTCATTCCAATCCACATAGCCCACTGCCACAACTTCTCAGACCTGTGAAAAAAGGAAGGGGGTGTAAGGAGCACTGAATTACCAAACTGTAACCATTCCAAAGCTTAGCACTGTGCTTCACACGTAGTAGGGACTTAACAAAAGCTTGGTGACCTGACTGAGTCTCAGTTTCCTCATCTATAAAACAGATATAGGTGAGCACCTACCTCACAGGACTATCAGGAGCTTCAATAATACAACAAATGGAAAACTCTTTGCAAACTTAAAGCACTACATAAATAAGAGGCATCATCACTACTGTCATGATTTTTCCCTAACATCGTCATCATCTGTTTGGTCCCTGTGGACCACCCTCAAGGACCCATGCCTGGGTTCTCTAAGCTTCCAAGTGAAGGTCCAAACCGTGCCTTGAAATGTTCTGATGATCTTTTTTCCACTTGGCTCCAGAAAGGAGAATGAGACACAACGGGTGAAGGCTGCATGGAAATGAACATGGTTCTCAGAGGACAATTAGGGAACTCCATATCATTTCCCAACCCAGAAAGGAGCTATGGAGCGATCGTATATTCTGCAGGAGATGAGAGAGATATTTTCTGAAATCCTGTGTGTGCACGTGTGTCTGTGTGTGTGTGTATGTGTGTGTGTGAAGAGAGAGACAGGGAAACAGAGGACAGAGACAGAGAGTCAGAGACAGTGAAAGAGACAGAGACAAACAGAAAGAGAATCAGAGAGTCAGAGAGAGAGAGACAGTTAGAGACAGTGAAAGAGACAGACAGAGATAGATAGAGACAGAGAGTCAGAAAGTCAGAGACAGAGAGACAGAGAGAATTTATACCTGTGTTTGTTCACATTTCTTTAAGTTCTCAAATATTAAGTTTATGTGCAATCACAAGTACAGTTTTGTCTGCATTGTAGTTGGAGTCCAGGGAGAGGGAATTTGCAAAAGCCAGTATCTGTTTGGATATGGAGAATCTATCCATCTCAGAAGCCTCATTTGCAGCCTGGCAACAAAAGATTGCCTGGGGCTTTGGTGAACTGTTATGATTTCATTAATAATTTGTGGTTTTACACAAACCTGGTTCCCAAAAAGCAAAGTTTAAATAGAATCCAAGGTTTTTCTTTTGCCTCTGAACTGTCATCATTTCCAACCACAGAGCATGCCTGAGACTCAGGCAAATTCCGAATTTTACAAGAGAAAGGAGGGGACACAAAAGGCAGGATAGAGAGTAGTGGCCAAAGAAAAAGACCCACCCAGAGTCAAGCCTCATGGACAGACGGATATGGGATGGAAGTTTTTCTCTCCATCATTTTCCGAACGAATGGATCAAGGCTCCTCTGCCAATGAAACCCTGCTCTCTACAAGAGCATCTAAGTACATAAAGAAAAACATTCTAATAAACAGATCTTTCCAAAAGAGGAATAGTCTCTTCATGGGAGGTAATGAGTTCACCTTCATTAGAAACCTTTAAGCAAAATCTAGCAGGTATACATAACGATTCTTTATCAGGTGTGGATTAGACTAGATCAGCAGTTCTTAATCTTTTTTGTGTCATGGACCCCTCTAGCAGTCTGGTGATGCATATGGAGGAGCCTTTTTCAGAGTAATGCTTTCAAATATACAGAATAAATGTATTCTGTTGCAAAGAAAGGAACATGTTTTAAAATAAGGAAAATGTTTATTTTTATAAACATTTTATGCATTTTAATATTTAACATTTTAATGATTTTTAAACAAGGCCATGGACTCCAGTTTAAGAACCCCTGAACTAGGAAGTTTCAACTGATGTTAAACTTAAATTTGTCCCTTTATGACTTCTACCCATTGCTCCTGACTCTACTTTCTGAAGTCAAATAAAATCAATCTCACGTTCTTCTACATGATAGCAATTGCAATATTTGAATACAACTATCACACTTTACCCTCCTCAATTCTTTACATCTCTTGGTTATATTTTCCCAGTTCTTTCAACCAATTTTCATATGGCATGAGCTCAAGATTTGGTCTTCAGGGTCTATTTCATTCAAGATATAGAATGGACTTTCTTTTCAAGAGTCTTCTTGAGGGCAAGAACTGTCTTTTACCAGAGATTGGCACAGTGTCTGGTGCATATAGCAATTAATAAATGCTTATTGATTTGCTAGAGAAATCAGTTTATATAATACATTCTCCAATACAAAGTGTGATTCTTTTAAGGGAAAGGTTCCCAGATAATTTGTTGTACAAGATTATAAAAAATACTTCTCTCAGAAATATCCCCATGCATTTCTATGTCTCGGGACCTTAAAATCCAGTCCAACATATGCAAACTTATGTGACCAACAACCAGAGAAACTGCCCCAGAACAGTTTATAAAATGCTTTCTATCTCATTTAAGGAAATTATCAGTCTCCATAGAAGCAGTACGAGGGAGCCATAACACATAGAGAATTGAGACCTGATTTCAATTCCTGCCTCTAAAGTACATTATCTATATAATCCCAGGCAAATCATTTAACCTCCTAGTACTTCAGGCAGCTTCAACTCTCCAAGACTATAAGTTTCAGAAAGAGTGCCAGCCACCACTGGATAAGGAAGTTTCTTCACTTGAGAGTCCCTATAATAGTAAAATCAAGATCCAGTCCCAATCCCTAAGTGTTTCTATGCCTGTAGAACACCAGAGCTTATGGATACAGTGAAGGAGAAACTCTGGTCACAGTTCCAGGGTGGAAAAGAGTGCAAGGAGAGTATGTAGTAAATACAACCGTGGAAGAACTGAAAACTTATGAACTCCTAGAACTAACTATGAAAACAACTGCACAAAAAAAAACCCTCAAAAATTAGAACAGTGCCCCCTCCATCTTAGGAGCAAAGCTCAACTTTAACACCAAGTTAAAAGTCAAGAAATAGTCTGAAAAAGGAGCAAACAAAAAAATATATTAACTTGACCATAAAAAGTTACAGTGGTGACAGAAGAAGACAAAAAAGTCAAAACTGCTACAACCAAAACCTCAAAGAAAAATGTGTATTAATCTAAGCCCCCCAAAAAAATTCTTAGAGGAGCTCAGAAAGGGTTTGAAAAATCAAATAAGAGAGATAGAGGAAAATTGGGAAAATAAATGACAGTGATGCAAGAAAATAATGAAAAAAGATACAAAGAAAATAACATCTAAAAAAGCCAGAATAGTCCAAATGATAAAAAAAAACATACAAAAATCCACTGAAGAGGAGACCTCCTTAAGAAACAGAAGTGGCCACATTGAAAAAGATGTACAAAAATTCACTGAAGAAGAGAGCTCTTTAAAAAGTAGAATTGACCGAATGGAAAAGGAGACACAAAATCTCACAGAATAAAATCATTTCTTAAAGATTAGAATTGGGCAAGTAGGAGTTAATGACTCTATGAGACATGAAAGAACAATAAAACAAAATCAAAAGTATGAAAAAATAGAAGAAAATGTGAAATATCTCATTAGAAAAACAAATAACCTGGAAAATAGATTAAGGAGAGATAATTTTAAAATCCTTGAACTACTTGAAAGCTATGATCAAAAAAAAAGAACCTATAAAACATCATTCAAAAAATTATCAAGGGAAACTGCTCTGATATTCTAGAACTGAAAGGTAAAACGGAAATTGAAAGAATCCACCAATCACCTTCTGAAAGAGATCCAAAAATAAAAATTCCCAGGAACATCATAGCCAAATTAGACAGTTCTCAGGTAAAGGAGAAAATATTGCAAGTAGCTCTTGCTGTTGCTTAGTCACTTCAGTCATATACAATTCTTCATGACTTATTTGGGTTTTTTGGTAAAGATACTGGAGTCATTTTCCAATTCCTTCTCCAACTTATTTTATAGAAAAGGAACTAAGGCAGGACTAAGTGACCTAACCAGGATGACATAGAAAGTTTCTGAGGCCAGATTTGAACTCATAAAGATGAATCTTCCTGATTTTAAGCCCAGGTCTTTATGTGACATGCCGCTTAACAGCCTTTGCAAACAGCCAGGGAAAAAAGTCAAACAGCATGGAGCCACAGTCAGGATAATACAAGATTTAGCCACTTCTACATTAAAGGATCAGAGGGTTTGGAACATGATATTCTGGCAGGTTAAGGAGCTAGGATTACAATCATGGATCACCTACCCAGCAAAATAATATAATCATTCAAGAGAAAAATGAACATTCAGTGAAATATAAGACTTTCAAACATTCCTAATAAAAAAGACCAGAGCTGAATTTTTAAAAAAAAATTGACTTTCAAACATAAGACTCAAGAGAAGCATAAAAAAGTAAACAGGAAAGAGAAA
>JAQQSK010011788.1:0-12137 GCA_028658325.1 Potorous gilbertii
AGGGTGTTGTCAGGGTACTGTTAGGCAAAGGACTCCAACAGAAAAGAGGTACCAGGAGAGGGACCCAATCAGAGACTGGTTGTCATTCAACAAAAAGTAGTGGTCAGGAAGGGGGTGGTGCTCAGCAGAAGGTAGTTGCCCGGCAAAGGGGTCTAACATTAGGGGGGCACAGGTTGTTGCCATGCAAAGGGATTAAACAGAAAATGGCTGTTAACTCATCAGATATTTCACAACCCAAAGGGGGAATAACGTTTTGACAAGGGCCCAACAAAAGCCTGTTACTAGGTAGGTTATCCAACCCTGCCCAGTAACCTAACAGATATCTCTCAACCTAGGGGCCCAGGGAGGAATAATTTCCACTTCAAGCTGAGTTTTGTGGAAGGGAATTTTGGATTCTGAGATATAGAGTTTCTATGTTATCCTATACATAAGAGGGAGCCATTGTAGTGTGCTAAGGCAAGGAGGGACATGATTAGATTCATGCTTTAGGAAAATCACTTTGGCAGCTATATGAAGGATCAGTTTGAAGAAAGGAGATATTTGAAACAGAGAGACCAGTTAGGAGGCTGCTGGAAGTTTAGCTGATGAAGGCTTGTACTATGTTGTGTCTGACCTTCATTCTTGAAGAGGACCATGATGTCAAGATGATGCTATGACTTGCAGTTGACTTTGATTTCAGTGAGAGAGGGCTGGGTAAGGTCACCAATCTCACTTTCTTCTCCTGAGCTATCAGGATCCAGTGGCCTGATATTCATCAGGATGACTAGAGATGACCCAGGATGCTATGTGAGACCCTGGCCCTTTCAGGCTAAGTTCTTATCACATTCTCACTTTGAGTGAGATATACTCCTTCAATGAAGGCTTCTTTAAGTAGTTACTCAAAGGATGGCTCCTTTAATAAAAAAGAAAAAAAACAAAGACAAAAAAACCAAAAAAACCCAAGAAAACCAAATGTCCAGTCTCAAAAATGAAAGAGTGAGGGTATAACCAATGAAGATAAATATATAATATAAAAGAATGAAGTAAGGTTGATATTTCAAGTAATTTAAGCTGTGACTTTCACTTGAAATATCCAAATCATGATGGCAAAAATCTTGCTTTATTTTCCCTCTCTTTTGATAACTGAAATTTTAACTGTAAGGGACCTCAAAAATTGTCTGATCCAGTCTTTTGGTAGCTTTCTGAATGAATGAGAGAGAAAGCTGTGGAAGTCAATTTAATGATTTAACAATTGATTGGAGATGTGGGGTGAAGAGATGAGAGGTATCAGGGGCCTGATGTAGGAAATAGAATGTTCATAGACTTTGGGGAACAGTAAGTTTTGTAGTTAGGCTGTAAGGTAATACTGGCAAAGGGGAATAGTATGTAATGAGACTGGAAGGGTTGACTGAAACTAGGTTTTAGAGAAGTTAGAATGTCAGTTTAAGAAGTTTAAAGTATTCTGTAGGTCAGATTCATGTGTAAGAAGCATGTAATCTGTCATGTATAATCTGTCAAGGAGGGTGAATGATGGACTGGCAGGGGAGGTGGGGAGAGAAAGTGAGAAAAATGATGAGGAGACTCTTGTGATAGACCAACGACCTATGCTATGGAGGTGACAGAAAATAGGAAGAAATAAGAGATGGATGTGAGAGATTTCAGAGTTTGTTGTAATTCATCAGTGAACTTCAGGCCCTATAAAGGGTTGTCCTTCTGAAAAAGAGGTCAGTCATTCAACAAACATTTGTTAAGCACCTACTGTATACCGGACACTCTGCTAAGCACTGAGGATGCAAAGAAAGGTATGAAAAGAGTTTAGGGATTGTGCTATGTTGTTTATCTCACACTTTGGGCTATAAAACTCATTTTGTGTTATAGTCCATTAGATTGTAAGGTCTTTGATGGCAGGAACTATCTTTTGCCTCTTTTAGTATTCCCAATATTTAGCACAGTGTTTGGTATACAGTAAGTGCCTAATCAATGTTGATTGATTAATTGATCAATAGTAGAGAGCATTCTACTAATATCACTTGACTAGTGTTAGAGTCCCACTTAATAATTGGGTTCTTTACTGAGACTTAAGGGCTTCATCAGTAAAATGGGTATAACAATATCCTATTTTCTTCACAGGGTTGTTATCAGAATCCAAAGAGAAAAATGTTTGTATTTTGTCGGTTTTAAAGTACTATTGAAATGTCTCACTTTCATTGTACAAGAAATTTTATTAGTACTTTGGGGCTTTGTAGACAGGGGAAGAGGCAGTCTGAGGTGGAAAAAGAGTAAGTAAGGATTTTAGGAATGACTTATTTGGCACTCAACTTCCTTGTATGTACCACATGAAATAGATTCATAGCTTGTGAAGGCCTTTTGGTATAACCACGTCATGGTCATCTAAAAAGAAATCCATAATTCCTTCTAGCTGAAAAATGTTAAGTAAGTCTTAATATGGTGTAGCGTTTTATAATTTTCAAAGGACTTCCATAGTGAGGTAGCTCATATTGTTACCCCTGATTTTAGAGACAAAGAAATGATGACTGATTAGGGGATAAAGTGAGTCATCACATGCAAATTAATGGCACAACTGGGACTCAGGTTCTTGTCTTTCACTTGAGGTAAAGTGATCACTCTCCATTTTAATGCTGTTTGGAGGTAGGACTAATACCTGCCTAAAATGCTCTATCACATCATAATTTTATTATATGTAGCTTTTATACTTCTGAAAGAGTAATTTAGACCATGAGGTATCCAATTCTATGTCCTAGTGAGCTATATTATAATGGCAGTCTAGCATGAGTTGGTATGAAAGTTATTGGTGAGCTCTTAGGAAGGAACACATTCACCTTGATTTCTATTTGTCTCAGTTTCTTTCCACATAAAATTAGGATAACAGTGGCACCTACTTTCCAGGGTTGTTGTGAGAGTTAAACACTATGTAAATGATAGTTGTTGTGTAATAAATATTATAATATGGCAGGTAACCATATCAGTTCACCTCTGTGAGTAGCATCGTCTTCATGAACTTCTAACACTATTACTTGCATCCTTTTGCAGGTTCTATCCCTCTCTGAATTTCTCTGGCCATGCACATTATTTCTAATTCTGACTGTCATTCGCTTCCAGGAACCTCCAAGGCACAGAGAAAACTGTAAGTATAACATTTACTCTTCTTTTATTAAAAAGCAAAACAAAACATCCTTTGAGGCCTCAATGGAGTATTTCGGTAACACTGGATTGTCAGGGGCTATGCCGTACCAATTTTAGCAGGTCTTAGTAAACTGGAAAGATTTGGAATGGAAAGACTGGTAATGAACCTATCTCTGCTATCCACCCTGATCCACATAGCTGAGTTTGGAGAGTATTTTTACCATGGTGGCCACAGGGGAATGAATTTATCAGTCACTTTAACTCTTAAAGGCTATCTATTAAATTGTTAGAGGGTTTGTGGTCTTCATGGGAAGGGGGGCTATCAACACTGATTAAATTAGTTAATCTGGAAGGATAAAATTTTGGAAAAAGTATGAAAAGCAAAGATATTAATGATAAAAATCTAATTCTTTGATATAGTCTCTTTCAGACATCAGAAAAGATGTTGATTTGGAGAAACCCATATAAAGAATTGGAATCAGTTTGTATATGACAAGCACAGAATTAATTCTTACTGGAGCCTAGAGAAGGCATGTGGCAAATAAAACAAAGTTTCTTCCCAATAAACTGAAATAAACTATGCAGTCATCCATTCATTCAACAAAAATTTAAAATTAATCTAGAAAGAATGGTTGGCACCAGGTTGTTAATGCCAGAGTAGCCTGTAGTTTGTCTTAGAGATAACAGAAAAGCACTGTGACATCAGCATTTAAGAATATCACTGTGTGATGGATTGGATAGGACAGAGGCTCAAATCAGGAAACAAGCATAATTGCTTTTTTTATATGATAAACCTTCAAATACTTTAAGAATTCTTCTGTTCCCCAAGTTTATTCTTCAGGTTAAGTTATCCCTATTTCCATCTGTCTTCTGCACTAGTCCAGATCTGGAACATTACATCAAATTTGATCATGTCCAGATTAGAAATCATATCACAAAAAGATCTGTTGAAGGAATTAAAGGGGTTTAGTCAACTTAACAAAAAAGCTTGCCAGTGAAATGGCATTCTCTGTGAATCACTGGTAAATTTCCATCATTCATACTATGAGGTAAAAGTCTAGATTTGTTTTTCTTTCAACAGTAGCACAAATGTAAATATTTGACCCCTAATTTCAAATGCTAACTGGGTACCCTTCATATTTCTAAAAATATAACCTCCTTCCAAAAAACCTTATTGATATCTTTGTTTTTATATCACAAAAATTTTCTATTATGTTCTTCCCCAACCTTAGAGTCATTCCATGGCAAAAATAAAAAAAAGAGGTGGAAAAAGTTCACCAAAACTAACCAATACAGCAAAAAGTCTGAAATTATATGCAGTGTTCTACACCTGTGTTTCCTGCCTGTGCCAAGAAGGAGCATATCAGGAAAAAGATTTCTTGTCACATTTGTTCTTTAGGGTACTGGCTGGTTATAATTCTGTAGCACAGTTGTTTTGTTATATATCTTTCAGGATCTAAGATCATTTTCATAGTGAAATAGGGCATTTGAGGAATTAATTAACATGACGTCTAAAGCAAAATATATATATTTTGGATTGGATTGGAAAGTGGGGAGATGGATCGGGGGAAGATGACATACAACACAATGATTGAGTAGTAATAGTAAAAAAAATACTTGAGGTTGGAATCAGGAAAAACCTGAATCCAAATCCTACCTCTGACACTTATGGGATGTGAGACTATAAGCAAATTGTTTCCCTTCTTTATGTTTGATTCTTTCAGTGGGTTAGTTGTACTTTTAAATGCTTAAAACACTGACATATAAATGTCAGCTTTCCCCACTATTTGTTCAGCATATATAAAATATGGGAGAGGTGAGTTCTCCTTGGAGTCAGAAAGGCTGGGTTCAAATTCTGACTCATACTGACTGTATGACCCTCAGCAAGTCATTCAACTACTCAATGCAGCTCTCTAAGACTATAAATTGCAACATATATGTAAACTTGTATTGGTAGAAGAAATTTCCTCATTTGGAATTCCAATTAAATTATATATCTGGTGAAAAAAGTAAACTTTTAAAACATTATTCTTTTAATGGAGAATTTTTGTTCCTCTGTAATTTCATTCATCTATACTCTTTTGGTCAGGAAATTCTTCAGGAAGTCAATGAAAGTTTTCTCCATGATGCATTGACTGAGACTGCTTGATATTAAGAATAGACTTGAATTCAATTAATTTCTGTATTTCTACAAGGAAAGCTTGGTACACTTTTCAGACCCTGAATGAGAAATTCTTTGCAAAAAGTTGAATTTTCTTGAAATATGGGGTTTTAGAGTAAGATTTGGAACAATAAAATACTTTCACTTAGGAGGGATCTAAACTTTTTGTCTTAAATATCATAAAGTGAAATACGCTCTCCTTGAGAAAAACAACAGGGCAGGAAAAAGCAGAATAGATATAAATAAGGAACCAGCATGGTAATAGACATGCTGTGTAAAAGGTCATCAACTGTTTTGGCCTCCTTTTGTCCCATCAAGAGTGCCAATGAGTGAAGCTGAGGGGCCTAAGGGATGGGTAGGAGAAAAGGAAGAGGAAAGAGAAATAAAGCAAAAGGGGAGAAAGAACTAATATGATTTAGATCTAGAAGAGACCTTTCTCCCTTTATAATGCTAATTATAAGTTCTAATAATGCTAATGCTAATAATTTCTATTTATTAAGTGTCTACTATGTTCCAGTCACTGTGCTGAGCACTTAACAAATATCTCATTTGATCCTGACAGAAACCTTGGGAGGTAGGGGATATTATCATGTCCATTTCACAGAAGAGGTAGCTATGACAAAGAAAGGTTAAATGATTTGCTTAAAGTCTCAAAGCTAAAAAGTGTCGGAGGTCACATTTGAACTCAGATCTTTCTGACGTCATACCCAAAGCTCTCATACAATGCTACCTAAATGTCCATAAGATGCATCGTATCTAAGAATATTGCCTGGAGAAGTAAATTGACTTACCCAAGGACATACAAGTTGTATAACTATCCACTAGTGATATCACTAGCCTGGTTCCCACTGCCTGAAGGTGTTAGATTACATTTTACCACTCTCTCAGGGTTCTCCAGCACCCTTAAAAAAATAGTTTGGGCTAATCTATACTCCTTGTCGTTGGCTCCAGTCCTCACTAATGGTTCCCTGCCAAGTGTAGGGCTGATCCCTTTCACCCTAGTTCCATTTAAGCACTAACAGTTGGATTAACTTTTACAAAGAAATATTTAGTTCTACAGGTATAGTCACAAATACGCAAATTTAATTCCCCAACACGTGAGGCATAATCCTTTATAATAACATTAATTAATTATTATTTTAATAGTAATAATAAATTCATATGCTTGTCTGGGGAGGGTATTCGGTTCATAGTTTAGTTAGGTTCCTATAGAGCATAATCTCAGTTCCAGAGCCCAAACCCAAGCTCCAGTCTTTGGCACCCTGACTTCTTTGGGCACAGCTCAAAGGACCTCTCTCCCAGGCTATCTGGTTGCAACATCCCACCTGGAATCCCACAAGCTCCAAAGTTGCTAATGTTTCAATGCTTTCCTTTTCTCCATAATGACCCATGATGGTCTGGTGGGGACCATACAAACACTGAGATTGAAAAAAACAAATGAAACAGATCAGAAACAAACACCCATAGGCCCATTGCATGGAGTTGGGTTAGAGAAAGAGAAGAGGAAACCATTCAGTCCTCCCTTACTTTAGTTCATGGTGTGCCTGCTAAGAGTGAACTATGATTTCTACCCTCTGGACACAGCACAGAGGAAAAGAGAGTAACTATCTCATTCTGACCAGTTTTAAAGAGGCAGTCAATCAAAGGAAGCTGAAGCCGGTCAAGAAGTAGGAAAAAATACAGGATGGGAGGGGTACCCTTTCTAGGGGCAGATTTAGGAGATCTGGATAAGAGGAATATGGGGTGTTCCGGGAGGACTAGCATGTCTGGTGTGAGGGCTTGCTTATCTACCTTTAATATCCACCTTTTACCCAATTATCATCAATAGTTCCAATGAACTTTAGCATACATAGCAGCAATATCCTGATACATCTTAGCAGATGGTTTAAACCAGGTTGGAGGGAACTGACAGACCTTGAACTTGCTGATGAGTTAGGTGGGTGTCTACTGCAAGCATGTAAAGACGTCTCCAGGTGGGTTGGGTGGATGAGAACAATTTGCTCCAATGGCCATGAACGTGACTGAAACAGGTACTGTGGAGAGTTTAGAACCTGGTCAGACGTTGAAGACACCAAGGTCCCCCACTATATCCCACGTTATTGCCTGACATCTTGAATTTTGTCCTGCCACTGAACTTTGATGACTTAGGAAGAGGGAGGCTGATGGCTTTGGGCAATTCTGACTCACTTAAATCCAATTCATCAATGAGTCCAGACATCACCTGTGATGTCATCGGAACTCTTTGAAACAAACAGCAACAGTAGTAAGTGGCACCTGATACTTGAACCTCCAGAGCCATCCATGTCCAGTGACCAGAGATATAGATCAGGACCACTAGAGATGGCCCTGGATGCAGTGGGAGACCTTGCCCTTTTTAGCTAAGATCTTTAATAGGTCTCATTTTGACTGCGTCAATGCCCACACAGTCATTAAGACTAGGTAAGGAAAGAAACACATACATATAATATAGTAAACCCACAATTATCCAAGTCCTAAGCAACCAGAAAACCCAAGTGTCTGAATTTAGAATAAAACATTCTTGCTCCTATTTTCATGAGAGATATAAGTTGTTATTGATTTTAATTAAAAAAAAGAAATTTCTGAGTATTTCAAAATCTAATCAATCTTGAGTCTTTCTCTTAATTTGTAGTGACCATTGATATTCTTAATAATGACCCAGAGATGCTCCAAGATTCTCAATTACTTCTGAAATCCTCAAAGAAACATAAAATTACGTTCAATATGATTTCATTGTTTAATGTATTTTAATTGTATCTTTTTGGGAAGTAAAATTTGTAACCTATGTAAGGATATAGTAGACTATTGTTATTGTAGATTTCACTTAACTAGAATATTCTGTTAAGGAGAACATCCTAATCCCCAATAACTCTCGACAAATAGGTTTTTGTTGTGCTGTGTTAAGAATGTATGTAGAAAGAAAAAAAATGTGAAATACCTAGAATATTAATCAATGGCTATTAGGGATTATTGCATTTAGAAAAATTTAGAATATTTTCTGCCTAACTTTTTTTCTTTGCTTTCTCCCTCTTTTACTGTTTCCTGTCAATATCGCCTAGAGTCAAGTGCTTAAATCTCAAGATGGTTCTCAATTCAAGACACTTCTGCTTTGTAAAGATTGTGTGCTGGATGATGGAAGTGTGTGTAGAGTACTTACTTGAGGTTTTGAGGACACATTCTCCCATATATATTGTAAATCTGTGCAATTGGAAGAAGGATGATGTTAGGAGAATGTAAGCTCCTTGAGGGCAGAGACTTTCATTTTTGTCTGTTTTTCTAGTACTTAACACAGCACCTGGCATATAGCAGATGCTTTATAAATGCTTGCTCAATTTTAATGAAGTGCTACTGATGGTAATTTGGGATTTGGGAATGGAGGATGCTGACTTTGGAAGAGAAGAAATCCTTAGGTAGGAAATTTCTGAGAGCAAAATTCTGAGAGCAGCAAATACAGGATCCTGTTCCCTTCTACATCACCTGTACCATGAGGGCTGTTTGTGGGAATTGTGGGTGATTCCTCATGAATACTTTTACCTTTGACACTGTTTGTATTCTGGAGAGAATAAAATCATTGGTGCCTTCCAGATATGAGTTTCTTGTGTTCCGCACGTGTCTATCATATATAACACATAATACGTATATACTATATGTATACACAACTGAGTTGTATAGAGGGCAAAGAGATTTGTTGGCAGATTCTAAGTTCCTTGATGACAAGGGATATTTTTTTTTTTGTCCTTTTAGCCCTTGTCACAAAGTGCTTAATTTACCTGGTTATTGTACTGATTTTTCAAAGTCTGCCTAACTGGCTTATGGACAGACAAGACCTGAACTTTTGTCTCACCACTAGTAAATAACTCAAAGGGTATCCCAGTACTTTATGGGAAATTTCTCTGCTCCCCAAAAACATCTTCCACAGCTGTCTTTGTTGCATGTTTTCTCTACTTTGGTTTCATTCCTTTTTTCTTTCTTGCATTTGTACATAGGTTATTTGCAGCCTCGGAACTTACCAAGCCAAGGAGTTTATCCCTTTGTTCAAAGTCTCCTTTGTAATGCTGGCTCTAGATGCAGGAACACCAGTTATATAACACCAAAGGAACCCAACTTCCGGTAAAAGAAATATTTTTTTGTGTGTATGAAGATGGATTAGAGGGTGGTCAAAGTATGTATGCTAAAATCTTACTAATTGGGAAGGGGAGGATCCGAATGAAGCAAAGATATGAATTATAATTATTAAGAACATATAATACACTAACCACTAATAAATTATTTTCTATTAAGTATTCTTCAAGATCTCTTTTAGTGAACAGATACTCATCTCTATTTGCATGCAATGAAAATGTTAAAATACATAAAATATTTATTCCTTGTAAATTTTTAGAAATTGTCACATACTAAGGGAAGATTCCCCTTTTTGGTACCTTAGATAATTTTTGCAAAATGATTTCCAGGAACTGGGAATGTTTATTCTGGAGAAGAGAAGACTTAAGAGAGCAGTGATAATTGACAATGCCATAGAAGAGGGATTAGACTTTTCTTGGTCTCAAAAGGCAGAAGCAGAAGCAGTGGGTGAAAGTTAGGAGTGGTGGAGGTCTCTAACCTTGGTGTCTTTCCATGTCCCAACATTTCAGGGCCTCTCATATAAGTTATTTTCCTTCAGCTAATATGGACCCATAGGCCACAAATTCAACTGGATCTCCAGGCTATGGTGAAAAGAGGCATAAAAGGAGGCAAAGTAAAGTTTGATGTTAGGAAAATGTCCTAACAGTGAGAACTGACCAAAGGTAGAATGGACTGCCTGAAGAGAGAGTGGATTCTTAATTCTCATTAGAAGTCATTAAGTACAGGCTGTATGACAATTTGTTGAATGGCTTGTAAAGGGAATTCTTTGTAGGAACAAATAAGACTAGATGTGAGATCTCTTCCAAATGTGAAATTCTGTAATCTTGAATAAAATGTAAGGTAGTATCATTGGTACCAAGGGTACTAGTGATATAGAGGAGAAAGTCAGGAAATCGAGTTTCTTAGAGTCAGGAAGCCAGGGGTTTAAGTCTTTCCTCTGGCCCATACTGGTTATGTTCCCCGGGTAAGTCACTTAACCTCTTAGTGCCCTAATCAACTTTTAAGCCTAGAAATTACATGGAAGAGGCTAATTTTTACTGGTAGAGTTCCTAACTGGTGGTAAAATGTACTAAGCCATGTTAAAAAAAATACATATGTGTATGTCTACACATAAATGCATGTATATATGATGTAGACATATTATATAGTATATATGCATTATGTGTTATATATGATATATACATATATATAATACAAAGGCATAAATTATGTCTGTTACACATAAAATCCATATAATTTATGTACATACATGAATCCTAATCCTAAATATGGAGAATATATGTATACATAATAATGTACACATATGCACATATTAAAACATAATGTATAGAAAAGTAAAAATATATGTATATATACAGGATGTTGTAAGGGTCAGTGCAGCTTTAAGTGACTCCCAAGTTAGCCCTCTATCCACTTTATTCATATATCCATATATATATATATATATATATATATATGTATGTATGTGTGTACATCTATATGTATATACATAATTATATATGTATGCATGTTTTACTATTGCCATTAGTGCAAAAGAAATATAAACAGCTTTTAATATTTTAATATTTAAAGTTTTAAAATTAAACAACTTTATTGAGCGACTGAATGTGTCCCCTGATCTTATGTGGGGAACTCTTCAAAGGTGATCAGTATAACCTAGGTCACATTATACCAGATTATGAATGAATGAAATCGGAGTGTTATGGCTTTATTGATTTTAGAGGTGTATTCTTAAGGAATTTTTTTCTCTGTTAATAATAGAGATGGATGGAGGTGGGGAATAGTTTTGATTGGTTTGTAAATTTGAACTAAGATTTCTCTCTTTGATAGTGAATATATCTGAGTCTCAATTATCTTGCATGAAAATAGTAGTAACACACTTATGTTCTCTATTTAACCAGAATTTTTTCCCTTAAAAGGGTTTTTTTTTTTCTTGTGAGAAGATACTTCCCCCACCCCCCCAAATTCAGATTTCTGTATTTGCCTTTGGGCAACATCACCGCTAGTCCCTTGGAGTCAGGTTCGGTGAAATGAAGTGCAAGAAAAGAATCTGTTGGAAAATGATTAAACCCATAGTGATGAAAACTTGTGATTCTATTTCTTTTGTTTTTACATTAAAGAGTACATGAAGATTATTCTTTTAATGGCAGTCAGCTGAATAATTCTTGTCTCATTACCCTTACCACTTTGAGTCTTCCTTTTTTCTACCTGTCTAGTGGTAGGAATGTAAATTATTCACTTAATTACTGATCCATGTCACATGAGAGAAAGAACTGTGAACGAGGAGTCCAGTTTTCTAGGACCAGGTCTAGCTCTGTGAGTCTGTACAGTGTCAGGCAATAACAAACCTTTTGAATTTAGAGAATTCTCATCCTAGCATCTGTCAAAGATGGATTGTCCACAGATAGACGCAGTAGAGCTGGAAATAAGAGACAACATGAAGTCCTAGAGAGAGGGCTGGTATCTAAGTCAGGGAGACCTGTGTTCAATTCCCACATGAAACATCCATGCATGTAAGCATGCATACATATGTATATATCTCACCTATATAACACTTAATCTCTTAGAGTTTATGTGGTCCTTTAAGGCTATAAATTGCAGAGAAGTCATTGACTTGCACTGGTAGAGGGAATTTCCTTAACCTAGTTTTCTATAACAATTTGTGTTTGTCCTTTGTTCTTGAAGAGGACCATGACATGAGGGAGAGATGACA
>JAQQSK010011789.1:0-12136 GCA_028658325.1 Potorous gilbertii
CATATATAATATTCTGTGCATGCAATATTATATTACGTTAAGAAATTAATAATTAATCATTTAAACAATAAATATTGTTAACTAACTATTATGTGCTAGGTACTGTGCTAAGCACCAAGTCTACAAAAAGAGGCAAAAGACAAATCCTTGACTTTAAGGAGCTTCCTCTATAGTGGATATAACATATATTCATTTACAAATGAAACTATTTATAGGATAGATATGAAGTAACAGAGGGAAGGCACTAGAATAAAGAAGGAAAGGTTGAGGTTGGGCAATCTCATCTATGTACGGTGACATTTTTGAGACACAAAGGAATTCAAGGGGTTTAGTAGTCCAAGAGGAAAAAGGAAGGAGAAAACTAGAGAAAATTCCTGGAGCAGAGCTATGTAGTGTCTTTTTTGTGGCAAAGAATGGGTTGGAAAGGTAGGAGGGGCCTCAGTTATGAAGGTCTTTAAATGCTAGAGGATTTTGTATTTGTTCCTGCAGCCCATCTGAAGCTACTAGAGTTTATTGAGTAGGGGATGACATGATTAGAGCTTCATTTTAGGAAACTCACTTTAGTGACTGAATTGAGGATAAATTGGAGTGGGAAGAGACTTGAGGCAGGCCAACCTACTATCAGGCTATTGCAATAGTCAGGAAGGACTGAACTACAGTGGCAGCAGTGTCAAAGAAGAGAATTACTTGGCAACAGCTTGGATATGGGGTTGTGAAAGATAGTGAAAAATACAAGATGACTATTAAGTGATGAGCCTGAAGGACAGAGAGGACAGTGTTACCCTGGACAATAAAGGGAAGGTAAAGATGGTTTAGAGGGAAAGATGAATATAAGAATTCAAAGAAATATACTCAGATTTGAACTATGTTATATCAAGTTTAAAAAGCAAAGACAAAAGGACAAAGACAAAAAACCTGGGAGACTCGTTGCCAGACACTTTTCCTTTGGTTTACAACAGAAAATTTAAAGTAGAGATCAATACCTGATAGCAGCCCCACTTAGACTTTTTAGTTCTTGTCCTTTCTCCACTCAAGGGGAAGCTAGGTGGTGCAGTGGATAGAGCACCAGTGCAGGAGTCAGGAGGACCTGAGTTCAAATCTCACCTCAGATATTTGACACTCACTAGCTGTGTGACCTTGGACAAGTCACTTAACCCCAGTTGCCTCATCCTGGGTCATCTCCAGTCATCCTGATGAATATCTGGTCACTGGATTCAGGTGACTCTGGAGGAGAAGTGAGTCGGGTGATTTGCACACCTCTCCCTCACTCAAAGTCAAGTGCAAGTCATTGTCATCCTTTGTCTGATGGCATGGTCTTTTTTGCCAATGAAGGATGAACACACACACATGAAAGACTAAATGACCTGAGGGAGGGGAGGTGGGGATAAATGATCCTTGCTACTTCAGATGAACAAAGGCCTTCAATTCATTTAGAGAGTGGCCTCCAAAATCATTTGAGAAGAAATGAAAGTTAGCAATCAGAAGTTGATGGATATTAGAGAAGAAAGTCTCTAATTCTAAGACAGAACATAAATCCCATTATCCAGAGAAAATAACTTTTAAAAATAGATAATTTCAGCCTGCAGATACTTTACTTGACAGTTGCTCCATGCCCTTAACTGGGGCTAGTTGCACAACTTAGATATGCCCTAACCTTATCAGGGAGAACTTTCTAATTGTTGTACTATAGTAGAGGGGAATTAAGATGGCAAACAGATGTCCTAAAGAGATAAATCCTGGAATTCAGTGGCTAAGAGATACCTGGTAATAATGAAATCTATACAGTGAAAGAAGAGAAGTTATACTCAGTAGAAAGAAGGTATAGTAGAATGTCAATCAAGGGTAATAGCAACAGAATAATGCCCAGCAAAATGGCGCCACAATATCACCAGAAGACATCAGTAGCCTCTGTGCTCCCTAAGTGGAAGTCAACTCACATACTCACCCTGATCTACATATATTGAGTATTCCATTCATATTCTTGTGAGAATTGTATAGGAAATCTTGGTTAGTTAGGTAAACTTTTCCTTCTTCAGGCCACCAAATTGTCAGTGTTTATCTACTGCCCTAGAGTAAATATGGCAACGCTCCTTGGGGAGGCAAAAATGTCTGATTATTTTAAGTCATTTGTAAAGGCCTAGAGAGTGGGAAGTGTGTCTCCTAGTGCTTCAATTTATCCCTTAAGAATCCCTGATTTGAAACACTGCTAAGACCTTGGTTGTTGTTCAATGGTTCCATCAAGTCTGTCTCTTCCTGACCCTGTGGACCATAATTTGCCAATACTACCATGAGATTTTCTTGGCAAAGTTATTGGAGTGGTTTGTCATTTCCTTTCTCAGTGAATAAAGGCAAACAGAGATTAAGTGATTTGCCCAGGGTCACACAGTTAGTAAGTGTTTGAGTCTTGATTTGAACTCGGGTCTTTCTGACTCTTAAGTGTGATATTCTTTCCATTGAGCAACCTAACTGCCTCATGGTCTTGGTAATGAACTTTTAAAATTTGATTTACTTGCCATTACCCTGTTGAAGGAGGAATAAGAACACTTACTACTCTTACAGTTATAAAGACACTTTGGAACAGAATTAGCTGATTGCACAGGTAATAAGATGGTTAACAGAAAATGTCCTGGTTCTTCAAAAACAAACTGTAGTCACACATGATTGAAAGAATTGTATGTACATTGACTAATGTAATGCAAATTTCCATTGGGTCATTTTGTGAGGACCATCATCTATAATAAACTCTCTTTCATTTTACCTGACCTGAGGGAAATAGGTTCTGATATTGTATTTAATAAGATACTGTGAATAGGAAATGAAAAAGTAAAGATGATGAATCTGCCGCAGTTAGACAATAATTACATAATATTGTGGTCAGTTACTTCTAATTTATGGATAGCTTTCCCTCTGGAAACCTAAGGGGAGGGAATGAGCAATGCAGAAGATTAGGACAATGGAAGGGCATGTTTGGAAAAGCAAATAACGCTAGCTCAGTGTCTCTTAACCACTGGAATAGTTAACTGGCAGCAAATACTAATTAAGATTTCACTGCCGCAAAGCAGTATTTACCGTGGTTGAACTGGATGAGTTTTACAGCTTCTAAATCGCATTTCCTCGTTAGACTCTCAATGCGAGAGCTGAGATTGTTCAGATTTAATCAGTTTCAGCTCAGTTTCCCCCCCTAAGATTGGTTCTGCAGAGCCTCAAGAGATTGTTAATCTATAAAAATGTTCTTGCCTTCCTGCAACCTTCCAACCTATGACAGTAATTACGGTGGCTGCCGTGTACTTCTATTGCTGTTTTAAAAAATGGTAGTAAGAATAATAGAATTAAAACAGCTTCCCTTATATATCAATGCAGCACTTATTTCCATACTGTTTGGATAGGATCCATCCTTTTCTAGCAGTTATTGCTATGTATCATTTGCAAATATACTGTAACTCTTCCAATAATTAATAACCACTAGGGCTCAGTTCCTTAAAAATAAATTTATATGAATTATGAATCACCTGTAAGTGAACAAGGACCTCTTCCCAACAGCGAAGCATAAAAAGGAAAGATATAGTTGGTAAATACATGGGATTATTATTTTTTTAAATATAAGAATCATTCATCTTTCAATCCTTTGCATTTTTAAGATGGCTATATTTTAACAGGATTCATTTCTTAATTCCCTAAACCAAGGATGCCCAACTGGTATCCAGATTGAATATTTCACCCAAAATTTATTACACTTTTTCCCAAAGGTCGTAATTTATATTTTTAACACTAGATTTTAAAGTCTGGGCTCCTGCTAGGGCAGCACATGTCATGATGCACTTAACTGCTTGTCCCCTGGTGGGGGCAGGGATCAAGAAGAGTAGTGTTGGAGAGCTAGTCTTCTCTCCCACCTTTTACTCCTACCATCCCCTCTCCAGCTCCACCCCATCAGTCATATACAGAGAAAGATGTCATTAAAAGACATAGTTACTGGCTGTATAATAATTGAATGAATCTTGGATTTGAATTTGAAGATCTTGATTTCCAATTCTAGCCCTGTTGTGTACTTGTTATCTTACCTTGGGAAGCAATTTTACTTCCTCTAAGCCTCAGTTTTTTTCATCTGCAGAAGGAAAATGATAAAAGCTCTTGTGACCCTTTCTAGTACTGTTTGGTTTCTTTTCATGTTTTTTCCTCAAACTGGATCTAGAGAAGAAGTTGATGTAATCATTGCTCCCCATTGCTACCTCCAGACCCTTTCCCTCTCTCACCCCTCCCTCCCCACTCCCCAGCACTCCCCATATTAGAATTTAACATCCTCTCCTCTTTGGGTTTTCCTCCAACCCTACCCTACCTTTTTCATATTCTTTCTTTGATCTACCATCCTCCATGACACTCACTCATCTTTCTTAATGTTTTCTGGTTCTAATTTATTGTCCTTCTCTTCAAGTTAAACCCAGCCATTATATTGAGAATTTCACTATACATATTCATATCTCCAGAAATTCCTTGAACTTTCAGTTAATTAAACTCTTCATGTCTCATGGCTGGTAGTTTTTTCATTCTTCCTGTCAGTCATAGGAACAGACATAGCCTAGATGTCATCATCACCCATTACTTTACCACCTCCATGCTTTTGAATTTTGCACACCCCAGATCATCATTTCCAGTTCTCTCATTTCTTTCTGCTTCCATTATTTAAAACCTATTCTTTCTCATGATTTTTTTTTCTTCTTCACTTTTTTATGAACTACTGAAGGATGATAGATTCATGGTCAGGTATAGATACTTGGTGTCTTGCAAATATAATCAAAGGGTTTTGGAGTCACATTACATGGGTCTATATAGCACCTGAACTATTTATGCACATTTAAACTTAGACAAGTCACTTCAGCTCACTGGACCTCAGTTGCCTTGTCTTTAAAAAGAGGAGATCAGACTGGACCATCTATATGGTTCCTTTCAGGTTTAAATCTAAGATCCTTTGATGAACATGATGGAGAGACTTGAAACAATATTATATAAGGACTGGGCAAAGAAGCTTAGAACTATTTTTAATGAAGTTGAGAAAATTTGGGAGACACATGATTGCGGTCTTCAAATATTTGAGATGTCATGAGGATGAGTTATTAGGTTTGTTCTGTTTGACTCCAGAGGGCAGAAATAGCAACCATGGATAAAATTTACAGAAGCAGATTTTAGCTCTAAAAATGGAAGGCTCTGAAGCGTAAGGTAATGGGTTTATCTCTACAAGTATTCAAGTGAATATTGAATAAATACTTCTGGGAGATATCTTTGAAGTAATTTCTGCTTCTGATATGAGTTAGCTTGAATGACATCTCAAATCCTTTCCAGTTTTTATATTCAATAACTCTTTGCCAACTGTTTATGGATTCATTTTGGGGACACTGTTTAGGTCAGAGTTTATAACATGGGAATTATGAACTTAAAAAATTCTGATAAGTGTATTTTAATATACTTTTCTTTGCAATGCTATAAGTTTTATTTTTTATGTATAAAATATTATTCTGACAAGAGGCACATAGGCTTCACCAAACTTCCAATGAGGGCTGTGACACTTACAGAAAAGGTAGAGGACATACATAGATAAATGAAACCCTTGACTTCAAGGAGGCTACAATCTAATTGGCTAGTTAAAAGATGGTTATAACTATAATACAAATATGACATTCTGTCCTGTATTGTCCAGCAGATTGCCTCCTGGCATCCCTACTCTTTCTCACTTCTCTTCAATATTTCCCTTTCTACTGACTGCTTCCCAACTGCTTACAAATATGTCCATGTCTCTCCCATCTCTAGAATCCTCAAAAAGTCTTTACTTGCTCCATGCATCCCTGCTAGATATCATTATAAATCTCTCCTCCTTTTTTGTGGCTATATTCTTTGAGAAGACCATTACTATCATTCCTTTACCTCTCATTTTCTTTTAAATTCTATAGTCCAACATCTGAACTCATCATTCAACCAAAACTCTTCTCTCCAAAATTCCTAGTAGTCTCTTAAAGTCATATGTAATAGCATTTTTTTCAGTCCTCATCCTTCTTAACCTCTCAGCATCCCTTGAATTTGTTGAGAAACCTCTTCACCTTAATCCACTCTTCTCTCGCCATTGTCATGATACTTTTCTCTCCTGGTCCTCCTCTTATGTAACTGTTTTCTGCTCCCTTTTCTCGATATTTATTCGGGTCATACCTACTAACCAATCGTGGCTATCCCTAAGGGTTCTATCTGAGTTCTCTTCTTTTATTCTATGATATTATTTCACTTGCTAATCTCTTCAGGTCCCATAAATTCAATTGCTATCTATGTTTATGATTTTCAAATCTACTGATCCAGCCCTAATTCATCCATTGGCCTCCTTTCATACATCTCCAAATGTATTTTGGACATCTTGAGTAGGGTGTACTGTAGACATCTTAAACTCAACATATTGAAAACTAAATCCATTATCTTTCCTCTGCATCTCAGACCTCATACCTTATCATCTTCTAATTTCACTATTACTGATGAAGATCTTACCATTCTCTCAGTCTCATAGGTTCTGAGGCTAGATATTATTCTCTACTTCTCATTTCCCATAGCCAATCTATTGCCAAGGTTCATAAATTTCACCCTTTTATATCACTTGCATATTCTCATCTAAAATGTATTTTGAGCACTCTCCTACTCCTTTTCAAAGACTTTAGATAGGAATCAAACTGGAACTTTGAGTCATTTTTTCCCCCAAGGCTCCTTCCTTCCTTCCTTCCTTCCTTCCTTCCTTCCTTTCTTTCTTTCTTTCTTTCTTTCTTTCTTTTATAAGAGCAAGACTAAAGAAAGCATGAAAACATTAATCCCTAAGAAAAGGGAATGCAACAGGAGCAGGGATATAAGGAAAAGCAGGAAAGAGGCTAGTGATGCAAGAGGACAAATGTGAAAACTTCATACTTTTACCTAGGGCCTCCATGCTTTATAGTAATACTTAAATTATGCTGGAATAGAGGTTAGCTTTATGATTTTAGAGAGAAACTGCTGACTAATGAAATGGACAAAGAATGGTGGATTTTAAGCAACTACTTCTGAAGAAAAATCAGACAGGAGGAACAGGTTTCATCAAACAGGAATATCCAGCAAGGAACTGCCTGACATTGTGAGAAGTCAGCAGAAAGTCTAGACAGAAAAGCAGATCGAACCTAACAAGTTAGATGCAATATGTTTAAAGTATCTCTATGAAGTAGCAACTAGAAAAGACAAAAACAAAATAAAATCTTAGAAAACAGCAATCTTCATAGATACTACTAGGAGGAGCTTGAATTTCAACTTTATTTCTTAAGGTAGAGAATCAGAACTTAAAGGCATTTTCCTTGAAGGCAGAAAATAAAATGACTAAAAAGCAGTAGTTTTAATTTTTATGATTGTAGGAATTATTGAATCAAACATTTTTGTCCTCTGAATTTGGGGAAATTTCTTTGGAATCCATTCTTTCATAATATTGGAAAAATCACTTATCCTCTTCAGGATTCAATTACATCATCTTTAAAAGGTAGATATTAACATCTTATTTGATGAAAGCCTTATATTCATCTGATAAGTACTAGGAATGCAAATACAAGCAAAAATAAAGATGATCTCCACTCTTAAGGAACTTAAATTCCAATGGGAAAGACCAAAATAGTTGAACAATGGAAGGGCAAGGAAAGTTGTAAGGGACAGGACATGAGGGAGTGCCATCTAATATGAAACTGACCACCTAATATGAAAAGGAGATATCCTTAACTGGAGCCGTTTAGTAACAGGGAGGGAGGCCAAAAATGGAGCTACATTCAAGTTGTGAGTTCCAGGAATTCAATGATTTTCTAGCATCAAGATGTTGCTACGGTATGGTAGAGAAGTCCTGAAGAGTGAAGTCTGTTGGGAAATGAAGCTTATCATTTAAGATCAAAGGCCTCTACCCACCTCCCTGCCCCACACAAATCAAAATCCATTTCTTTGTGTTTGGCAACAATAGGAAACTGGCACATTGAGACATTTCCTAGTTATATGTTTCAATTCTAAACTGTGTATGAATAATACCAGCCAAAGCCCACTCATTCCTTCCTTCCTTCTTTCCTTCCTTCCTTCCTTCCTTCCTTCCTTCCTTCCTTCCTTCCTTCCTTCCTTCCTCTATCTCTGTCTCACTGTCTTTCTCTTTAGCCATATATCAGTACAGGTATGGTGAAAATGTCTATGATTTCATCCCTTATAAAGTGATACAGTTTCTGTTGTGGAAGTCCCTTATAAGGATGCTGATTCTAGGTATAGCCCTTGTACTGTATTTTATATTTTGAATTGGAGAAAGGGTAATCAGCACTGTCCTTTTTCTATAGTTAATTTAGCAATATGCCCTGCTATGTAAAAAGAAATATAAGAATTTTTCCATTGATAAAATACTTATTGAGTGACTTATTTGAGTAAATTGTATATCTTTGGCACAAAGATGATACCATATTGGAAGGACACTGAAATAGGGACACTCTTACAAATCTGGTATGGGTGGAGATGGGGTGAACACAGTCTTAACAATTATTTTCAAGCTGTTTGTAAAGAAGCCTTTTATTGTGTATATGTAGCATAGCTTCTTCAGCTACTTTACCAACTCCCAGTCAGAGTAGTGGGTCAAGTCTCCTGACTGTGACTAGCTACATTTCCACTAAAATCACCAGAAATAACCTTGAGGGGTTGTGTGGTGTTTTCCAAATAATATTATTTATAAGCCTTTCCCAGTGTGCTTACCCCCAAGATTAAAGCTGATATCAGTTAATCAGAAAAATTGAATTCATTTTCAGTAATGAATATTTATTAAGGCATGATAGGTTGAGAAAGAAGAGTTGATCCAAATCTTCTCCCAGTCCTCACAGTGACTGCCAGACTAGAGATGGTCTCCCACAAATACATAGACAGTACAAGGTAAGGTGGATTCAAGGTTAGAGTGCATGTAGAAAACTCACAAATGTTGAAAGCCTTTTTGCTGGAAATACTGTTTTCTTCTCCATGAGACTTCACAGATATTCCTTTAGACATCATAAATATGGCCCAGCTTTCTGTTGGCCTCCTTGTACAGTCATGAAGTTGTTTTTCCTCAGCATATCTACTTTGTCCTCTGCTCCTGATGCCGACATTGTCTTTGCTTCTTCCAAGAACACAGAAAAAGAATTAAAATCTCTGAATTTTCAAGTTTATCATATCTTCCCCTGGTCAATGTATGGAAGAGGACAGGGAGAAGACAAATTCTTCCTCTTCCTAAGAAATTCTCTCAGTAAATTGGCTAGAATTATTTTCCCTTCTAAGCTGCTAAATACTCTGCCATCTAAGTTTTGAATTGGTTTGCTACTTTTTAATGACTTAGCTGCCCTTTCTTGCCCCGTACTTCCATGAAGTATAGGGGGTTATTCATAGGCCCACTCCCATTGCTAAACAGCATGTAGGATTTGACCTGCTCTGATTCCAACATGGAGCACTCTGCAGAAATTTAGTGGCCGCCTATCAATGTGGGTAGAAAGTATTCATATTGATACCAGATTTAATATGTCCATGGAACTGTCCTAGTCCATTCCTTTAAACTCTGAAATTCAAAAGATCTGATTTCCTTAGCACCCCCTTTAGCTATATTTCTTGGTCCATGCCATCATAGCTATATTTTTTTTTATTTGCTATATTTTTATTTGCTATTTATATTGCTATATATTTATTTGCTATTATTTGCTATATTATATAAGACCCCCAAGCTGTGCTTAACTCTCTCTGGCCAGTCCTAACACACTACCTTAAAGCATCATTCTACTTCAGATAGTGGCTTTCCCTAATCAAGTATTTTTTGAAGCACTAATGACCCTGACTGAACTAGAGATGGATCAAAGGCATCTTGATATTGTTTATACCAAATTCATACCTCTGATTCACTGATTCAGTTGAGATCTAAGGCTTCTTACATGTAGTTTTATTTTGGGCAATATGATTTGAACCTGAGCTGTAAGAGTTCTATTACAAATGTGGAGTTATATTCCATCAATGAGAAAAGGTTATATTACAGAAATATTACCAATAATTTAGAGATTGTTTTGTTTAATTTATAATTTTATTCAAAAGACATTACATTTATCAAAAGTAATCTCTATGATGAGATTTTTTTTCCTCTTTCTATTCTTTTCCTTAGAGAGGAAATCAATGTTTCAAGCCATTCATTTTCTCTTTGATAATTCAGTCAACCAGCACTGAAATAAAGGGGAAAATCACTATAAAATTTATACTATTATAATTCAGAAAGATTTATGAAATACTTAAGACCTCCTCCTTGAATGCAATCCTCAAAAGGAAGGGAAATTCATTGTTACTTCATTGTATATTACACTAAGAAAAAATCATATTGTGCCTTGTTTACCCCTATTTTCTTCATTATTTTGAAGAATAACAGAAACATATTGATAAATAAAACCTTTAACTTATCCCTGTTCTGTCAAGTCTAGAAATTTAAGATTAAATATTCTGATTCAAACAATAAACATGTAAAGTGATTTCATCATACAAAACTCATTTAAATGACAAATAAATTCAATAAGTTTGGAACATATAATTTCTATATTTCATGTTTTAATTATGCATTTTATTATTTTTATTAAATCACAATAATTTTCAATCCTATCCCCAAATGAAGCAAGCAAAAATCAGTTATATGAAGATTGTTTGATGATACATTAAATGTTTTCTTCTAGTGGTCCCTTTGTTGTGGTAGGAGAAGCAATATGTTTCATTATCTCTTTTCAAAACCTTCATTTTTTACAATTATTCAAAGTAAACATCCTATTCATACCATTTTATTTATTGTATTTCGTATTTTGTTCATGAAAGTGTTTTCGTGTTTCTCTGAGTATTATGAATTTTCTACTGGTCAATGTTATTCCTTTTAATTCACATATTACAGTTCTGTCAGTCATTCCTTGGATACCCCATTTATTTCCAAATTTGGACACTACTATGAGTCCTGATAATAATATTTTATATATGTTAGAAATGGATTCTTACCTTTGGCTTCTATGTGCTATATATACATTCCACAGTGGGAATTACTTTTTAAAAACCTAAAGAGAGTTCAATAACTTTTCTTACATATTTACAAATTGAAATGCACAATGGTTGGACCTTTTTATAGCTCCATGAAGAGAGTATCCAAATTCCTGGATTCTAATAACTCTACCTTATCAGCTGGTTCATCTTTTTTTTCAACTTTTACATTTTTTCATCTTTTTAAACTCTTTAAACTTTTTTGTAATATGTTCGGTGAAACTCAATATTATTTTAATTTATAAATATCCCTTTAATGTTAATGTAGAGCATATATTTAAGTGGCCATATTTAGTTTTTGATTGCTATTTTGAAATCTGTTTGAAGTCCTTTGATCACTTATCAAAGAATGGATTTATTACCAATTTGTGTCAGTTTCTTATGTATTTTAGATATCAGGCATTTATCATTAATATTTGATGCTAACATTTTTCTACTCCACTGTTTTTCTTCTGATTATCTTCAATGATTTTATTTATGCATAAGAATGGGGATCCAGAGAAGGCTTACACATCTGAAATTAATCAATCAAAAGTAAACTAAATGTGAATAAGTATTTAACTAGTCTGAAAGACTCACAGAGGTTTGAGGTCATTGGATAAAGACAGACAGTCCCACACAAAATATCTTATGACAGGCTGAAGAAGATGAAGCTATAACTCATAAACTACACATAAAAATATTATGCTTGTTGTGAAAAGAAACAATCAAAATTACATGTCGTAAGACTGAATTCAGAAGCCGAGTATTAGTACCCTAATAGAGAATTACACCTGGGAGAAGAAACTGCTTTCCTTTCTCCCTGCCTCCTACCCCATTGTGCGTGTTACCAGAGGCACTAGATTAATAGGAGACAAAAAATACACCTAAGAGGAGAAACAAGTGCAAATAGAAGGTCTCCCTCACCAAATAAACACAAACAAGCAAGCAAAATGAATTGAGTGTGAAGAGAAAGAATTGATATGTTCCCAACCTGTGTAGTTTGAGAGATAAATCCTAGAAGTCCTGTTAGTAGCACTATCCCCAGAGCTGGTATCAACATTCCCAGAGCAGAAGAAGT
>JAQQSK010011790.1:0-12135 GCA_028658325.1 Potorous gilbertii
GTTGAAATAGGATATTCCAGAAGTCAAAGGAACTAGGATTAAAACCAAGAATCACCTACCCAGCAAAACTGAGTATGATACTTCAGGGGAAAAAAATAGTCATTCAATGAAATAGAGGATTTTCAAGCATTCTTGTTGAAAAGACCAGAGCTGAAAAGAAAATTTGACTTTCAAACACAAGAATCAGGAGAAACATGAAAAGGTAAATAGGAAAGAGAAATCACAAGGGACTTACTAAAGTTGAACTGTTTACATTCCTACATGGAAAGATAATATTTTAACTCTTAAAACTTTTCTCAGTATCTGGGTAGTTGGAGGTATTATACACATACACAACACACACACACACAGAGGCAGAGAGAGAGAGAAAGAGAGAGAGACAGAGAGCACAGGATGAATTGAATAGGAAGGGATCATATCTAAAAAAATAAAATTAAGAGGTGAGAGAAGAATATATTGGGAGGAGAAAGGGAGAAATGGAATGGGGTAAATTATCTCTCACAGAAGAGGCAAGAAAAAGATTTTCCAATGGAGGGGAAAAGGGGGGTGGTGAGAGTGAAAAAGTGAAGCTTACTCTCATCACATTTGGCTCAATGAAGGAATAACATGCACACTTAATTTGATATGAAAATCTATCTTATACTACAGGAAAGTAGGGGAGAAGGGGATAAGCAGGGTAGGGGGTGGGGATGATGCAAGGGAGGGCAAATAGAAGGAGGGAGCAATTAGAATTAAACACTTTTGGGGAGGGACAAGGTCAAAAGAGAGAATAGAAGAAATGGGGGGCAGGATAGGATGGATGGAAATATAGCTAGTCTTTCACAACATGAGTATTATGGAAGTCATTTGCAAAACTACACATATACAGCCTATATTGAATTGCTTGCCTTCTCAGTGGGGATGGGTGGGGAGGGAGGAAGGAAGAGAAGTTGGAACTCAACGTTTTAGGAACCAATGTTGAGAATTGTTTTTGCATACAACTGGGAAATAAGGAATACAGGTAATGGGGTATAGAAATTTATCTTGACCTACAGGACAAAAGAGAAGATGAGGATAAGACAAGGGAGGGATGTTAGAAGGGAGGGCACACTGGTGGAAGGGGCAATCAGAATGCAAGGTGTTTTGGGGTGGGGGGAGGGGAGAGATGGGGAGAAAATTTGGAACTCAAAATTTTGTGGAAATGAATGTTGAAAACTTAAAATAAATTTTAAAAATGGGAAAAAAAAGACTATTTTAGGGAGAACTTGCATGGGACAGGCGATCACATGGTGGCCAGAAGAAATGACACAAGGATACTTTCAAGGTCTCTCTCAAGAACTTTGGATTTGACTGTGCAACAAGGGAGACACTGGCACAGGACTGCTCGGCATGACATGCCCACATCAGAAAGGGTGCTGTGCTCTTTAAGCAAAGCAGAATTGAGACAACACAAAGTAAGCACAAGATGTGCAAATTTGGGATATCCACCCCAAATATTCATACGGATTATCTGTGCCCAACCTGTGGTAAAGCATTCCAAGCTCGTATTGGTCTGATCAGCCACAGTTGGACACCTTGAAACTTCACTTTATCCGTGGTGATGTCATTTTGATCCTCTTAGAAGATGAGGGACAACAACCAACCAATATATATATACATACATATATAATAAGTTCATGGGCCCATACATACATATATATATATATATATATATATATATATATATATATATATATGTATGTATGTATGTATATATGTGTATTGCTAAGTATATTTCTCATTTTTAACTTATTTCACTTAATTTTTCTCCCTCCCACTTCCCTCTCATTTGTTTTGGGGGGAGGGGGAAGACTTGTAACAAATATACATAGACAAGCAAAACAAATTTCCTCATTAGCCTTCTGTTGATCTGTACCCTGAGGCCATTGCCTTTGTCAGGAGAAAGGTAGAATATTTCACCATCAGTTCTCTGGAATTATGCTTGGTTGTTGCTAATAATCCTGTTTCAATATCATTGGTTTCCTTTGTATAATCCTATGTATTTCATTTTAAGCATTTCAAAACATTATTCTGAAGATGGATCCATTGTCTTCACTGCACTACAGAAGGGATCCATGACACACAAAAAAAGATTAAGATCCTCTGTTTTAAATAGCTCCTTCCTAAGAATTCTCCTTGCACTATGCTTTTGCTTCTCTGATGACACTTTTCACCCTCTGCTTTGTTTCAGTCATTTGTATTTGTGTCTTATCTTTTCTGCATAACCGTAAGCCTAGTAGTTCTCTCTTCTTTGAACCATCCACCTCCCTTCCCACTTTGCCCACCCAGCATGGTGTCTCACACATACTGCTGACATTCAGTAAATGTTAACTGAATAAGAATAAGTCAATTTAATTTCCCTGGACAGCTTTTTAAAGCAATCTTGGCCCTCTGAATGATACTTCCCCCCAACCCCAAGCTCTCCCATATCCATAGATGGCAAGGAAAATTATAATTTCTTATGTTTAATTAATGGCTATTATATCTAGACTGCACTATAGCCCTACTCTGTGGCTTTGTCATGGCACGGAGATTATGCTAGTAAAATGCAAACTGACAGATCCCACATCATACTGAAAAGCTTTGATTATGGCCCACAAGGGCTAAATGCATGGGAGCTTATTATCAGATTGGCCGTAGGGTGGTGGATATTTTTTGGCCAGAGAAATTCTTGAACTATAACTTCCTAGCTCATAAAAGGCTTTCAATTTGTGTCAGCAGGGAGAATATCCAGACTGACCAAATCCCAGATCCTTGAAAAAGGGATTCACCTTCAATAGGTGCATCTTGTGATCAAGTAAGCTATGGTTTTATTTGATGCATGTGTAACTTAGAACACAGTCCCAGGTATAAGCAACACATAAAATTCATTTTTTTTCCACTTTAAAAGATTTTTCCAAGAGAATCAGTGTGTGTTGAATGAAGTTCTAGTACTGTCACTAATTATCTAGGGAACCTTGGGTGAGACACTTCTTTTTCCTGGGTGTCCTCATCTATAAAATGAGTCTGTTGAGTCTGAAAGCTGCTCTGCTCACTTGAGCTCCAACATCTACAGGTCTGGAACCAAATACTTTACCGGAACCTCTCCTTGGCTTCCTGCTTCCTTTGGTTCTTCACCTTCTCCACCTTCACCGCCTTCTCCACCTTCTTCACCTTCTCCACCTTCTTCACCTTCACCACCACCTTCTGCTTCTGAAAGCTGCACCTCCTCAACCTCCTGAGAACCTTCTTTAAAAAAGAAAGAAAAGACATTTGATTGAACTCTGCTCATTTGAGAGCCCTTGAACTCATACTGCTCAAATTCATGCCTTTCTACTGGTTTATGTCCATGAACATTTGACAAGTTGCTGTTGCTGTTAGAGCCATCAAAGGGTAGCCCTGAAAGTTCTGGTACTTCTCATGCAAGGAAAGGAAAATCAGATGCTTCCATTTTGCTGTAACTGAAGCAGACTCCATGTTTCTGCTTGAGAGTTGTTGAAGAATAGGGAATCTATCATTTTCACATCTGTCTCTGGGTTGACTGAGAAGCTTACCTGGTGCCATTTCAGCTCGGTAATTTTGCCTTCTGCCTTCATCTGAGTCTTTGGGGATCATGTTCCCAACCAAGCTGAAGTGGACTGCTAGTTGGTCTACAAAACTTATAGGTTTATACGTTCCTTCCTAAGAAGAGAGAATACTGAGTCAGATCAGCAGGTTCAATATTTTATGAGGGAAGGGGAGGGGGAAAGAATTGAGCTCACATTTATTTCCAAAAGCAAATATAGCAAAACTTTTATTAGTCAGAAAATGTCAATAATATTTTGATACCCAAGGACATAGGCCAGACATGTAGCATAAGTGTCAGATCGGTGTGCCTGGTACCATGCTAGGTGTTACAAATAAAATAAATAAAACAATCCCTACTCACAAGGAGCTTATATTCTAATACTAGAGACAATAAGACATATATAATATATACAGCATAGATAATAAGTAAATAAAAATATATTCAAAGTAGTTAAATACAAGGTAGTTTAAAATGGAGGAGTACTAGCTTTGAGGGGAAAAGGGAAGGCTTCCTATATAGAAAGTGGTACTTAAGTTATTATGCCTAGAAGAAAGGAAACTCTCAAAGACTGAGGAAAGGAGAGCAAGAGGAAAGAGAGAGGGAGAAAGAGGAGGAGGGAGGGCATTCTGGGAATGGGAGATGGTCAACGTAAAGGTTTGGAGATAGGAAGTAAAGGGTGATGTGTAAGAAATTGAGAGAAGTCAAGTTTGGCTGTATCTCAAAGTACAGGAGGTATGGCAATGTCCAGTGAAGCTGGAAAGACAGACTAGGGCCAAGTTATAATAAAAGGCTTTGGAAGTTAAAGAGAAGAAATTACATTTGATTCAAAATCCAATAGGAAGCCATTGTAGATTGTTGAGTAAGAGAGTGATATTATCAGACTTGTACTTAAGAAAAGTCACTTGGGCAAGATTTTGGAGGATGAATGGAGCAAGGAGGAACTTGAAGCAGAAAAACCAGTTAGGAACTCACTTAAATAATCTAGGTAAGAGGTGATAAGTGCCTGAACTATGGTGGTGAGTGGAGAGAAGGGGCTGAAACATGTTATAAAGCAGTAAGATTTGGCAACTGGTAGGATATGTGGAGTGAGAGTGAGGAGTTGAGAATACTGCAAAGGTTCTTGAACCTAGGATACTGAAAAACCATGATGCCTTGGGGGAAAAAACAGGGAAATTTGGAAGAAGGGTGGGTTTGGAGGCAGAGTAGAACGAAGGAGAGAATGAATTCTGTTTTAGGTATGTTGAATTTGAAATGTCGCCAGAACATTCAGTTTGAAATGTCCAATAAGCAACTGGTAAGGTAGGACTGAAGTTCATGGGAGAAAAAGGGGATAGATGCCTATAGACCTGGGCTGTATCAGTGTAGAGATGCCAATTAAACTCATAGGAACTGACAAGGTCATTGAGAGAGAAAAGAGTACAGCCTGGAATAAACCCTGGGGGAACACTTACAGATAGGGTTTATAATCCCTAATCATTAATACAAAGTAAAGGTTAAGTATCATTACATCCTTCGACCTTTTTGCTAATTTCCTTGCTACTTACTGTGGAGTGAGGGTGGTAGAGAGGATTAAGCATTCCTGGACTCAATACGACTGAGATCAAAGACATTCAACTTCAGACTATTACTCTAGCTGTGTGGCCACAGGCAAACCCTTTAACCCCCTGAGCTTCAGGTTCCTCATCTGTAAAATGAGGACAAATAATATCCCTCCCTCTCAGGATATTCCTCCCATCACGGTTGTGGGATAAAATGCAGTAATATTTGTAAAGTGATCTCAAACCTTAGAACAGTCTTTTTATTTCAGTCATGTCTAACTCACTCTAACTTTTTAGGATTTTCTTGACAAAGACCTAAGAGTGGTTTGCCATTTCCTTCTCTAGCTCATTTTACAGATGAGGAAATTGAGGCAAACAGAGTTAACTGACTTGTCCAGAGTCACACAGCTAGTAAGTGTCTGAGGCTAGATTTGAGCTCATGAACCAATCTCCCTGATTCCAAGTCCAGTGCTTTATCTCATGCACTACCTAGCTGCCATTATTGTTTGCTATTAGCAAGCAAAGGGAAGATTTGTTTCTTTACCAAGGTATTCAAGAAGGAGTACCAAAGACATGCTAGTAGCAATGCATGCAGCTTTTCCAATGAATGAAGGAAAAGAAAACCCATAGGTCAGTTAAACCATGGAATGGATTAATTTCACTCAGGAGACAGGGTAGGTTGATTTTTAATGCAACGACTACTATAGAATAACTGCTTACATTTCCAGAATACTTTTTTGGTTACAAAATGTTTTCACACCCATTATCTCATCTGATCCTCACAACTATTTGAGAAAATAGGTTCTTCTGGGTTCTTTCCACCCTAAAATGACGACGACGACGATGACGGTGATGATGATGACGGTAACGGTGATGGTGATGATAACTGGTATTCCTGTACAACCTTTGCCTACATATATTTTAATTGATTATCAACATAACCCTTGAAGTGCAAGTACTATTATTAATTCTCATTTTCTAGATGAGAAGATTAAGGCTTCAGAAAGATCATTGAAGGTAACACATGTAACACAAGTGGTGGAACCAGGAACCAACACAAGTCTTCTTTGCAGTATGTCACATTGCCTCTCCCTCAGAAGATTTTCAGATCCAGTGAACTCATACAGCGCTCCATTGCCTAGAGAATAATTTAAATACCATAGGAAAGGAAATTGATTTCTTCAAGTTTTATTCAATGTAAGATTTTAAGCCCAGGACTGGCACCATGCAGAGTGATTTTAGGTCTCTTACTAGGGCATTGCAAGGAGAAGATGCTCAGCTAGAGTTTATTGTTAATAAATTGAGCAGCAATGAGGGCTTTTGTTGAAAGAGAAAAGAAAAAAAATATAAATGTGAAGAGTTACAGCAGGATTTTCACCAGGTTAATTTTCTGACCCTGATTACACTTTCAAATGCAAATCAATTGCTACCAACTAGAAAGGACCAATATCCCTGGTAGAAGTATTTTAACATCAAGGGGGTGGAGGGTGGGGAGAGAGGAAAGGACTCTATTAAGTCACTGTATTTATGTGGCTTTCCAGCTAATTATAAGAGTAAAAGGGCTGGCAAAATCATGTCATATCAAAAAGCCATTCCTATGACTTCAGTGACCACCCCTATGCATACAGATCTCAAATCCATGTTTTGACCTTTCCTTAGCTCCAGATCTTCATTCCAGTTCCAGCTCTTCATCTCTACCTATGGATCCTATTGGTACCTCCAAGTTCAAAACTAAACTCACTCTTTTCTCCAACAATGACTTCTCTTTCTGACTTCCCTTGTTTATGTTTGTGGTACCACCATTCTCCTGGCCATTCAGCCCCTACCCTTCTTCTATCCTGCCATTGCCTTTGCTTATCAGGTTTCTTTTCACACTAAGAAGGAATATTAGGATTATCAATGTTTTGAGGTAGAAAGAAGCTTAGCAATCATCAGTACAATCCCTTTAACAAATGAGAATGAAGTTAAGTGAATTGCCCAAGTTAGTCACAGAGGTGTGCTAGAAGTGATTTCTCATGATTGCCATGTCTGTACTTTTGTCACTAGTCAGAAACTTTAGGGAGAAATAATGATGACTATAAAATCTAATAGTAATTATATAAATAGTTTATTTTACATTTCAGAGCAAAACTCCAGTCTAGCGTCTCAAGTCTAGCGTCTCATCATTTAGGAGAGTCATCTTAGGTCATACCTAAGTAATTCAGAAGGACATTTTTTTCTCTTGGCTTGAATTTACTCAAACTCTGCTTTGCTTTCTTTGTCAACAACAATTTGGCCTGGGGAATGCCCCTTTCTGGCCTATGAAAGTAAAAATTCTTGTCCCCCAAGATGGCGAAGAAACAAATAGTTTGAATAGATGGGAGGTCCATCTCACTGTCCTTAACTCCATGGCAATGATTCCTGACACTGAACTTCAAAGAACCCCAGAAAAGGGCCCGATTCTCCACAAGGATGCTGACATGGTATGCTGCCATGCCTATGGTCAACTAAGCAGGAAGACAACCCCAGATTCATCTCTCCCAGTCAGGAATCCCTTTGGCCCATTAAATAAGAACACCATTTTAAAAAGCCATCAGGAATGTGGGGGTCACACATCCAATGGTAATAAATAACACACCCTTCTCAGTTTATCATCTTTCCTGGAATCATTTCTAATAGATTGGCTCCCCAAGGACAAATAGGAATTCTTTCCTAACTTAGAAATGTATCACTAATCTTTTTGTTCATACACCATTACAGATATGTCTCATAAGACTGCAGTCATATTTGGAATAGGCTACCTTTCAAATAGTTGTCCAATTTTGAACAGCCCAAGGCCACAGATGTTGGTTTCTACAGTTATTAGGCCTTCAAGCTGAGCCATACTTAAGGCAAGAAATCAGTTATGTAGGGTCAACAGGACAAGCTCTGCCAATTGCTTAAAAAAAAAAAAAAGTCTGTTCAGGAGGCAAAGCAATGCTGGGGCTGGCTACCTGGTAACCATCACTGCCCCCACCCTTCCTCTCAGGCTGCCTGGTGTCTTTTTAGGATCCCTCTTCTTTTCCCTTTCAAGGCTGTCTTTGATGTTCATAGCAGTCTGACTTCACACTCTGTGGGGTGCTGAGACATACAAAAAAGGGGCTATCTTTTTTGAATTTTGTTGGTAGGTGATCTGGGCAATGGATGGAGTTGCGATTTTAAGTGAATCAAGCTAATTTACCTTTCCTTATTTTTCCTTGATTCAATTCAATCCAAAAAAATGAAGCCCTTAATTTGTGCAAGGCCATTGTGCTATATTTGGGAATACAAAGACAAAACTGAAACAGTCCTTTGCTTACATAGTTCTAGGGAGAGAGAAGATAGGCACATATGAAAATAGTGCAAGGAAAATTGAGGACAGAAAAAATATGAATAGCCAAGGGGACCAGAGGAGGCTAGACTGCATCCAAGTTGGGTCATACAAAAAAACAAGCATTCGGAGCAAGGGTGAGCTGGAGCTTGCTCTGATTAGCTTAGGAAAGTCCAGTTGTTAAACTGTCAGATTAGGCATTTATACCTTGGAAATGAACAAATGCCACACATCAGGGCTTGAACTGATGCTTCTCTGAATGTCTAGGCTTAAGAAAGGGATGGAGAAAATGTTAATGATACAGATTAAATGTAAAAGCCCGTTAAGCTTACAGGTGTGTTTGTTTCCAAGGGCCAGTTGTTTTATGTTTCCAGCATACAAATTTCTAAAAGATAAGAGATGAAAAGGGAATTCATTCCAAGCACAGGGAACAGTTTGTACGTGTTAAGTTATCATTCAGTTTGGGATTGGGTGGATTTCTTTTAAATATAATTTTAACCATCTGATGCTGGTAATATTTATGCATTTGTATACATGCATTTATGAAGCCTAGAAAACAGAATTTTGAAGTTTGTTTTAAATGAAGACATTCAGTAGAAGGGAAAGATGGATGTGGGTGTGCAAGAAGTGGGCACATTAAGATAGGATGGCAGTGGCAGAAAGGGGATGGGTCATCAGATCTCTGAACCCAAGGAAATAATTTGGTTCAGAGAACCAAAAAGAAATAAGAAGTTTGTGGCCTCCAGTGGGAGAGGTGGGATAGAGGTTCAGTGATTGTGGAAGCTCCCTTGTACTGACTGAAAGTTCACTACTGAATCTTTCAAAATGTACTCTGCCACGTGTGGCTGAACCAAAGAAATCTCACCCAGTGAGTGCTGGTAGAAAGGATACCAATCCCTTTGAAATGGGGTGTTGGGGTAGAAAGTGTGTGGGGTGGTGGGCCGGGAGGGTTAGAATGACCAGTTACTAAGCTAAACAGATACATTGGGGAGTCTAGTGAAAAAACTCACTGATTTATGAACATTAAGAATCAGTAACTGAAACAGTCTGCTACACATTGGAAATCGCTTGAAAAAAGTGAATATACAATGTAATACTGTTAAACAAACAAAAGAATCATTTTGGGTAGCCAACAGATCTGAATTCTCATCCGATTTACAAGGGATCTGAAAGAAACAGAGCCTTAGGAATCCTAAGTCTCAGACTGCAGGCTCCCTAAAAAATGGCTTTGGCCCTGCCTATAGGTTACTTCATCAGAAGAGAGATCGATGCAGTGTGGGGATTAGAACTTCCCTATGACATTGACAGCCAACCCCTCCTTCTACTCCAACAATTTCAAATTACCACCACCACCACCACCACCACCACGGCAGCCTCCCTTGTTAGGAAATGTAAACAAACAATATTATGAATAAAAAAGGAACTGAGTGCTTTTTAAAGGCGCCCATCTGAAACTCATGTGCAGATAAGGTGTCTGAAATACTGTATGAAGAGTTGACAAACTGCATCCTGATAGAGTTCCCATTTGCCAGTTATGGCCAGGTGGGATCCTGCTTTTACTCAAAGGGAATGGGAAAAATGCATTCAGTTTCTCGGTGAAAAGGGCCGAGTCTTCATTATTATTAATTTGTACTCTGAAATACAATCTTCAAAATGAAAACCTTGCAGATAACCACACAATTCACCTTAACCTGTTCTTACTTAATCTAAAAGAAAGGCTATAACCGAGGGCCTCTGTGAAATGTGCTGGACAGTCACTGGATTTCTTGTCCAAGTTAGGAATCAGTCTGCCTGACTGCAGTTGATGGTAATATTTCTAACAACTGACATTTATGTAGCGCTTTAATGTTTGCAAAGTGCTTTACATAAATTATCTGATTTGATAGAGATAGGGTATTGCAGTGTGCAGAAGAGTATGACTAGTCTGGTCAATTTGCTAAGCTTTGTTTTTATGCGAAATGGTCCAAAACACTGACCAGCGTTGGGCATGAGCCAAGCTGTCTGGCTCTAAGGGTCAGGCATTCTCTAGCTCAGCTTCCGATCTATTTAAGAGCTTTATTAATGGGCCAATTTGCCATCCTAGTGTGTTAACAGCCTGAGAAGGTTTCCAGGAAAGTTTCATAGGAAAAGAAAGCATTTACTATTACATCATCCTGTTACTTTAACCTAGAGAATGAAAGAGAAGGGGATGGTTGCTTTTTTGTTTTTTCTCCTCTCCAATACTTATGTTTGGATGGTTGTGATTGGCGTTTTTTCCTGAAGAACTTGAACAATTTTAGGTTATAAGTCTTAGAATAATCAATAAGATAATCCAAGATAAGATGTTTGTATACCGCTATTCAGACTTAATATTTTAAATGGTTTCTGGAAATGATGCAATAAAAGAATGCTTGGGTAAATAAATCTACAGCATAACTTCATTACAATTTCTACAGACAGAGGAGGAAGAATACAGAACTTTAAATGAAAGACAAGGTGCTTTTCTGCCACCTTTCACAAAAGAAAAATTCAATGCCTCATTTGCATATAGGCATTCTCTCTCTTTTTTTTTTAAACTATTATTATTATTTCTCCTAGGAAGCCAAAGTCATTCTCCAGCTCCATTCACACTATGAGACTTACCTTACTGGTATATGTGGATGGGGACTGTTACCACTGGAAAGGGAGAGGGGAGAATGATCTGGATACCCTGCTTTTGGATTCAGAAGTCATTCTCATTTATGCCCTTATATGCTCATGATATATGATTGGTGTTCAAAATAGTTATTGCTAATCTGTTTGGTTGTGGGTGAACTGATTGGAATTCACATAGAGATGAGCCAGAAATGAGACAGATTCAGATGAGACCTGTCACCCTCTTCTTGGTGGAGTCAAGACAGAAGTTATATCCATTTCATTAGAAAGATGTTCCCCAAGACTAATCCTGGTCCATCTGTACAGAACTGAATTTTTTCTGAGCACTTGTGTTACATTTCTTTGCAAGGAATGCCATTTATTCTATTAGTAGAGTGTTTACTACTATAAAATTATTTTCATTCTCCTACTTGGGATTTAGAAAGGTACAAACTATGGTCCCTCTCTGAGGAAAAAAGGCCTCTGTCACAGCAAGGACTCAGGCGTACACAAGAGGGCCTGCTTCACAGGTTCTTAGATGTGCTTTTCTAAAAGGAAAGCAACTTTTGAGGGTCAACAATCTACTTTAATTGAGCACATATATTATTCACTTAGTTTAAGGAAAAAAGTCAGCACCCTGAACTTAGGGAAAATACAGAAAAATATAGACCAACAGACAGGGCTTCCAGCTGTTTGACAATAAGCAATACATAATTACCAGAGAGAGAAGCACCAACCCTGGGGTTTTCAAGGAGGGGCAAGGTGTTCCTTAGAGGCTCCCCAGAGTCTAATCTGGCCAAACAAACAGGTCCAATGAGCAAGTCCAAAAACAAAACCTCCCCTCAGAGTATTTATACACTTTTCAGAGGCGAGGGCATCACAAGCCTTGAGAATGAGATCCTCCTTAGAAATTAACAAAAGGTGTGGGTCTTCCTACAAAACAAATCTCCCCTAATCAAATTCCCCTTAATGGGCAGGCCCCTTAGTGGGTGGGGAAAGATCTTTAACATAATTAACATTATAGCCTCCTTGCATCTCTATATCTTCTCCCCTTATAACTAAGTTCATGATTTTACAGGATCTCAAAACTA
>JAQQSK010011791.1:0-12135 GCA_028658325.1 Potorous gilbertii
GTGTGTGTGTGTGTGTGTGTATGTATGTTTGTGTATTTTTGCATCACCTACCTCCTATCCTTCCACAGAGATAAAGTCATTTCATGTCCGCTGATTTCATTTATACTGAGAATGTCAACATGCTTGTAGCTTTGTCTAGTCTTTTAATCAGAAGACTCATTCAAAAAACATCACATGCTAATGAGTAACAAGACTTCAATTAATGTTTGTAGATATTGACTCACAAGGAAATAAATTAATAACACAGTTTCTGGGGGTACTGGGATATGAGGTCATCAAGAGGCCCAAAGGACTGAACTGGTGATGACTATGTACCTAGAACTTCTCATCTAGGTACTGCCCATGGAGAGAATTTGTATAAAAAGGAATAGCCTACTAATGAAGGATGTGTTTCTACCTGGGAAGATTAGACAGATATGGAGACAGAGAGATAAAGAAAAGATCTCAGAGAATCACACAAACAGCAGTCTAAGGATTGTCTTAGCATCCTCTGAGACATCATCCACACCGTGGTCATGATCCCTGTGGAAATAGATAGGGAGCGCCCTGATATGAAGCAATTTTGTACTTTTTTTCTGTAGCTAATCACAATGGTCAAAAATTATCTATCAAGTGATTGACCTATACTGGGTCACTCCATACTTTGCTAAGTTGATTTGTAGACAACTATGAGTAGTTTGTCACCAAGGAGGTACTCACAACTTTTCATTTTTGTCAACAGGACTTGTTCACTGATAGTATAACTCTTGTCATGATATGCTAGCATACATCATAATAGAACTTTAGAGATAGAGCTTCAATTTGTATGAGTCAAATAAAATTGGCTTGTGTTCTTCACTGAATTCTCTAATTTATATCTTAACCAAATCTGAATATGAAGGGTGTATTTCTAATTCTCTATTTTGAGGGTAATGACCTAAGGTAGAGAGTTCATAACCATCAAGGTAAATTATAAATGCCTTGTGATTAACATTTGGATTAGTTACTAATGCATGTGGATTAAGGTCATATACACCTATACGATAAATAGGACATGGCTTTAAAATATATACACTTGCAGAAGGTGGTGTAATTTCTTTTTTGTGACAAATGTTTATTAGTATATGATTCCTATGCATTCCATTTTTATTTAAGAATAGTAACACCATCTTTCCTTATTGCTATTAGCTAGTAATATGCAATATCAGAAAAATATGAAACCTCCACCCAAGTAATAGTACTACTGATTTTATTAGAAGACAGAAAATTCATTGGCCAATATTCATTAAGTTGATCATTGATAAATTGATATTGTGGAGCTTGAACCTTATTCAGTTCCTTTTTATCTGAACACACTGTTATAGTGATTTTTAATGTCTAAAAATAGGTAGCATTAATGAAACACGAGCAATAGTGATTTTAAAAGATGTACTTTGCTGGTAGATTGTATATGGTAAAAACATCAACTATCATTTTCTTTTTATAAATAGTCTAAAAAATCTCTTCTATTTAAAATTAAAGTAGCAAAAAGAACAAATTTAACTTAGTGTCTCTATAACTTCCACTTTGGGATTAAAGCTATTTCTGTATATTATCTGATCTGAAGTCTTACAGTAAACTTCCTTTACCTACTGTGTTTCCTCAAGGTTAAGTTTTCTCCTACAAAGAGGATAAACTGTTCAATCAGCAGACATTCTTAATATCTGATCTTGGTATTATTAGAAATGTGTTGCATCACCTTTCTGTATCATGGTTATAGCTGATGGCAGGGTCTTTTTTTTAATTAGGAGTATTCTATATTTTCAAAGAAGATATTCAACAAACATATCAAAATGTTCCTGTATCAAAGGATCATACAGCTAGAGCTGGAAGAAAATGTGAGAGTCACCTAGTCTAATTCTCTTGTTTTACAAAATAACAAAAGAAAAATCTCAGTAGAGTTGAATGACTTGCCCAACGTCACATAGGTATTAAGTGGCAGAACTAGAATTTAAAATTAGATTCTTTAACTCTAAGTTTAACATTCTTTTTACTGTCATGATGCCCAAGATCAAAGTGCTTAATGATATTTGTCTAAAATTAGCTTCCTATTTCACATGTCCTGTTTCCCTTTGGGACTGCATTCCCCTTATTAACTTAAGATGTTATGATCATTTGAAGAAAAATGAAAATGTTGTGTTTACATACTCTAACAGAGATAGCTACACTGCATAGACCATGTTCCTTTTTTCCCCCAAATTTGTTAATTTGTTCTCAATTTTCAAAAATCTTTCATAAATTCCAAATTTTCTCTCCCTCCCTCCCCAAAATGATATGTAATCTTATATGGCTTCTACACATACATTCCAATTAAATACATTTTCACATTATTCATGTTGGAGGAAAAAATTCAAATGAATGGGAAAAAGTTTGAGAAAAACAAAACAAAGGAGAATATAGTTTTTTTTCATTCTGTGTTCCAACTCCATAGTGCTTTCTCTGCCTGTGGATGATATTTTGCATCATAAGTCCTTTGGAAATGGTTTACGTCCTTGCCTTGCTTTGAAGGGCTAAGTTTATCAAAAACAGTTCTCACACACTATGGCTATTACTGTACATAATGTTCTCCTGGCTCTGCTCACTTCACTCAGCATCAGTTCATATAAGTCTTTCCAGATTTTTCTGAAGTCTGCCTGTTTTGTCATTTTTTTATAGCACAATAGTATTCCATTAGATTCATATACCACAACTTGTTCAGCCATTCACCAATTGATGGGCATCCCCTTTATTTCCAGTTCTCAGTCACCACAAAAAGAGTTGCTATAAATATTGTCATACATATGAGTCTTTTTCCCATTTGTATGATCTCTTTGGGATATAGCCCCGGAAGCAGTAATGCTGGGTCAAAGGGGATGCACATTTTTATAGCCCTTTGGGCAAAGTTCCAACATAGAATGGTTGGATTAACTCACAGTTCAATGAATTAGTGTTACAAATCTACGACATCTTCTCCACAGAAGATGTTTTACTGTTTTGTCATGTTAGCCAATCTGATAGGTGTGAGGTGGTACCTCAGAGTAGTTTTGATTCACAACTCTCTAATCAATCTTGATTTAGAGCATTTTTTCATATAACTAAACATAGCTTTAATATCTCCTGCAGAGATCATGTTAAGAAGTTCATAGTAGGATAACCTTGGGTACCTCATACACAGCTTGAAGTACATATAAATTTAAACTTCCTAGAGATATGTGATAATTATTTAAGGATATATTTGTGTTGAACAATTTAACCTATATCTAAATTATACTTTTGTTAATAGATTTAAAAAATAGCTATTTATTTACTTTAAAATTTGCATATAAATATATATGGTTTTTAAATAAATATTTTAGCATGAAGGCCAAGAATTCAAGTAATTCAAATATTGTATGCTCTCAACTTAGACAAAAGAGGAGAGCTGAAGCAGCCAATTTGGAAACTGATATTCATTAGCAGTCATTAAAAAACAGAAAAGTTCTAAGTAAAATTAGAAATAAAATGTCAACTTTGAAAATTCTGCTCAAACACAATCACTTGAATATATGATTCAGAGACACTCCTTATAGATTATTTCAATAAAATAGAAATTGGAGGACAATAGAAAAATCTACTGTTCATTTGGAAGTTCCTTTAATGCCTAGGTGAAGCGTGTTGAAACAATTATGGGATTTTGCAAAGCAAAATTTAATAGTCATGATAGCAACAGAAGGCCCTATGACTCTTAGGGACTTCCACTGATTTGCCTAAAAAATTCTCAGCAAATACTTTGAAGCTCACTCCGTTCTTATCTTTTTACAACTTTACGCCACAAAAAAACAAAAATAAGATTTCAGTCTAATGTCAATGGTCAGTGGTGGTTGACCTAATCCAATCTCATTCTCCCTGTCTGTAGAAGGAAGAATATGCTTCTTCTGCTGTCCCTGTGGGGAAGATGGGAAGGTGTTACTATCTCAAGATGGAAACCCCCTGACAAAGCCTTTCCAGGGATATTACATTCTTCTCACCCTAACCACAGTTTTGCTTACTTTCCTAAATTATAACCATATGTGGAGGTTCTAGCTTACATTTTAACTATTCTAAAAAGACTTTCCCAACTTCTCTAGGTCATAGTAATGTCTTCTTTCTGTGTGTATGTGTGTATGAATGCATGTTCACATACATACATATACTACTATTCTCACATAATTTAGTAGTTTTTATTTAGATAATTGTATTTGGTTTCTTTTTTTATTTTAATATGGTTAGCTTACAGAATCTGAATCTCTTCAAAAGTTATTTTACTTAGTTTATTAGTTCAATATTCTTTTTAATGTTCATTATTTCTTTTCTCATTACAGATAACCTTTCCAACTTTTTCTATTATTACATCCTTTCATGGACTAAATATTCTAGTTAAACTGCATTTTACTTTGGGCAATTACCTTAGACCAGTCTTAAGTTCACAACGTCTGACTTAGACCATCTGGTCCTGATTTTTTCCATCTGCAAAATGGAGCTTAATAATGTGACATCTAAGGTGTCTTTTAGATCTTTAGACTATAATCAAGATAACAAATAAACTATTTAATTAGTCCCCACTCTTAGTCCCTTGAGCATGGAGTTATCTTTTTGAAAATCTATTAACTATAATTGGAATGAATTTTCTTTCTAAAGGGTTGTTTGTAGTATTTTTCTTTGCCTTAGAATTTCTGAACTCTGGATTTAAAATTTCTTTATGTTATCTATCTGCAGTCTTTCAGAAGGGGATTGGTGGATTCTATATCCCCATTGCCTTCTTTTAATATATATGAGAAATTTTCTTTATGAGCTCTTGAAATATGATTCTTATGGGTTTTGTTCAAATGTATTAGTCTCAGTTTTCAAGAAATCTCATGATTATTAAATTATCAACATGTATTTTTATACAGATACATGATACCTATTAATTTTTCAATCTTTGGACTTCATTCTAATGTCTTATGGCATAGAATCATTTTAAATCTTTTGCATTTTGTTTTTCTTTCTTTTTCTAAATATATTTTTATTTCATTAAATGTTTTCTAAGTACATTAAAAATTTTAACATTCCTTTTGACATATTTTGAGTCTTAATTTTTCCCCTTCTTCCCACCTCTCCCCCACCCTAGGGAAGGTAAGCAATATGATGTCAATTACACATATGAAATTATGCAAAATATATTAGCATGTTGATCCTGTTGCAAAAGAAAACATATGTACACAAAAACAAGAAAAAGAGTGAAAAAGATGTTTCAATCTGCATACAGTGCTCATCAGTTCTCATTCTGGAGGCGGATAGCATTTTTCATCATGAGTCCTATGAAATTGGCTAATATTGTTGTCTTGATCAGAGTAGCTAAGTCTTTCACAGTTGATCACCATTACAAAAATATTGCTGTTAGTGAATACAATGTTCTCCTGATTCTACTCCCTTCACTTTGCATCAGTTCATATAAGACTCCCCAGGTTTTTCTGAAACTATCCTGCTTAACATTTCTTATAACTAAATAATATTACATCACAATCATATGCACAACTCCTTTGATAAACTGTCATATTCTCATAAACTGACCATTTATTGGTTGAGGAAGGACTCTTATTTTTAAAATTTGACTCAGTTCCCTATATGTTTGAGAAACAAGGCCTTTGTTAGAGAAATTAGCTGCAAAATTCCTCTTCTCATGCTCAGTTTTCTGCTTTTCTTCTAATTTTGGATGCATTAATTCTGCTTGTGCAAAATTTTGTTTGAATTTCATGTAATTAAAATTATACATTGGTCTATATTTTTTCTCTGCTTTTGTTCTTGCTGGTTTAAGTATCAAAACTATATTTGTGTCATAAAAGGAATGAATAGAAATACTTATTTACCTATTTTTCCAAATAGTTTACATAGTATTGAAATGAAATATTCCTTATTTTTTTTTTGGTAGAACTCACTTATAAATCTCTTTTATCCTGGAGATTTAACTCCGGAAACAAATTTATGGCTTGTTCAATTTCTTTTTCTAAGGTACAGTTATTTAAGTATTCTATTTCCTTTTTAGTTTCTTATTCTCATTTATTGAAGTAAACATTTAGAAATATAAAATTTTCCCTAAGTACTACTTAAGCTACACCCCATAGATGTTGCTATGTTATCCAGTAATCATCATTCTCTTTAATGAAATCATTGTTTCTATGACATTATTTGACATATTGATTATTGACATATTATTATTGACATATTATATGACATATTGATTTTTTAGGATTAGATTATTTAGTTTCCAATTAACTTTTACTCTATGCTATGATGGTACTTTATTGAATGTAATTTTATGGCATTATTGTTACAAAAGGTGCATTTAATATATTTGCTTCTCTGCATTTGGTTTTGAGGCTTCTATGACTATTATATGATCAATTTTTGTGAAGGTTCCATGTGCATTTGAAAAAAAATGATATATTCCTTTTTGTTACCATTCAGTTTCTTCCAGATATCTAACATATGTAACTTTTCTAAGATTATATTCATCCCCTTAACTTTTTAAAATTTATTTTATGGCCAGATTTATCTAGATCTGAGAGAAGAAATTGAGATTCCCCCACCAGTATAGTTTTACCATTTCCTTTTGTAATTCATTTAACTTTTCCTTTAATAATTTGGATGCTATGCTATTTGGAGCATTTGTTTAGTATTGATATTACTTCATTGTATATTATTCCATTTAGCAAGATGTATTTTATTGATTTATGTCTTTTAATTATGTCTATTTTGGCTTTTGCTTTGTCTGAGATTATAACTGCCACCCTTGCTTTTTATTTTTACTTTTTACTTCAAATGAAGTATAATATATTCTGATTCAGTCACTTAGCTCTACTCTTTGTGTCTCTCTGCTTTAAATGAGTTTCTTGTAAACAAAATATTGTAGGATTCTAATTTTTAATCCATTCTGCTATCCATTTCTGTTTTATGAGTCAGTTCATCCCATTTCCATTCATAGTTTTGATTACTGTGTATTTCCTTCCATTCTATTCCCCCCCCACTTCCTTCTGTCCCTCTCTCTCCTCTTATCTTTCACCATGTCCCTCTTTACCAATGTTTGTGCTTAAACCCCTTATATTAACTCTCTCAGTATTTCTCTGTTTCAAGTGCATTTCTTGGAAACAACATGCTACTAGATTCTGGTTTCAAATCCATTTTGCTACCTACTTCCATTTTCTGGGTGAATTTATCCCATTCACATTCACAGTTATGTCCACTATTGTGCATTTCCCTCCATCCATTTTACTTTTCAAGATGTACATTATTTTCCATCATCTGTCGTAAAATATTTCTCCTCTTTCCCCTCTTCATTTTTTCCCCATTCAGTGTTGGAGTCATTCTAAGCCATTTTCTCCTTTCCCTCCACTAAGAGTAAATTTGTATTTACATGGAGTTATTTTCATCAGAATTTTATCTCTTGAATTTCTCTTAACAGATAGCCTTTCTTTATTGTTTTTAGTTCTGTTTTCTTTTTCTTTTCTTCTGCTTACTCATATCTACAGCTTCAATCTCTCTATTGAAACTTTGTGCCATTGTCAGGCTTTTCCTCTTTGAGCACTCTTGGATAGTGTCAGCAGGTCCTCTCTGGTTCTATCACAGTTGCCATCTGTTTTGATGTTCTCACAACTAGAGAATGAATATGATTTGTCATTTGCCCTCTAGCTGTATTTTCATGTGTCAATCACTCAAAGCTCCAAGTCATCACTATTATGCAATGCCTCATCACTATTTCTTGGTAGCATATGCCAACACTATATTCAGTGGGTTTAATTTAGAAGGGTGGAGGAAGCTCAGAAATACACAAAGCTTAAAACATAATTTCTCCTCTCAATAAGCACTTGGGAATAGTGCATTTGGGAAGACTCAACTTCAATGTATGAAAAAATCGGTACAGAGCAATACAATACAATATATCTTTGAGGGCCAAAGTCAGGGAAGGGAGAGACATTCCAGGCAGGGGGAACCAAGTGATATAACAAATAGAACGAACATGGCATATATTGGTGACAATGAGGAAATTGGCTTCTTTGAAATAGAGAAAAAGTAGAAAAGCAAATTCATCTTTCAGATTTCTTTATACTTCATGGGCAGGAGTGTGTGATGATGAATGTATTAGAGCCTCCTTTCCCAGTTCAATATTTTTTTTCAATAGTTATGTTACAGAAAGCCTCAATCTGATATTTTGGAGCATTATTTCCAGAGAAGAAGGTCACTTCATGTGACAGACTGTGTCCCTCTGAGTTCAAAAGAGGGGAGGTAATAGGGTTGACTCACTTTGTTTTTGCTAAGGTGTTTGTTGGGTTCCTAATCTTTCACTTACTATCCATCTCCTTGCCTGTATTTATTCATTTTAAGACATATTTATGGTTGTAGTGGCTGTTGTGAAATGTCAGAATCTAAACTATTATGCAATGGAAGTATGAACCTTTGTCATTGTGACCATGTTACGGTCTTATGAAATCATATTTTCCCTCCAGTACTTCTAGGGTGTTTTCTTGGTGTTGGTAGTAGGTTCTCTGAACTACAATATAACTAGTATTTTTTGACTTAGTAACTTGAGTTGGGGGTCAACTGGGGGAGAACAGAATAGGAAGTAGCGTAAACAGAACTCTAACTAGAGCAGGGGGTATAAGGGTTTACTCTAGTTTACAGAAATTTAAAGGGCACACAATTTTTAACTGCTGTGAACTCAGATCCTCCCTAGCCAAGTCTGAATCTCCTACCTATGTGTGCCTGTGATGATCAGTATGCAGGGAGACATAAATCCAATAAAAGGAAGAAGTAAATACCTGCTTTGTTTTTCTTGTGTATTATGATTCATGTAGTCTACTGGAGTTGAGGGGAGAGAGATTTATGCTGTAATGAACACTGGTTATTCTTCTGCTTTCCAAAGAGACCTATCTAGGTTACTATATTACTAGCAGAGAATTTTATAGAAATAATCAAAGGGGAAAGTAGCACAACTCCTTAACAACTGTGAATTCTTTTCCTTCATGGTGGTAGTTTAGATTCAATTAGTACTGGAAGTGAGGGACAATTGTGTATCCATAGGACACAGTAGAGCTCACCAGATAAGAAAATTTTCTGATTATTTATTAATTCCATTTCCTAGGTTTCATATAATTAAATTGTTTTTTATTTATTCCTTGTTATCTTGGCACTCACAAAACTGAAAATACCTAAATGAGAGCCAGAAATAAGCTGACATGATGTCTATGGTATAGTGAGCAGAACAGAGGATTTGAAGTCGGGAAGAATTGCCTTCAGATTTCAATTTTGCACTGAATATTTCAAATTGACAAAATTTCCCAGTTTGTCTTGGTCAATTCTCTTGACACCTTACAGCCTCTCTTTCCTTATCTATAAAATTGGGATGGTGGACTCCGTCTATTTTGTCCCTTTCAACTGGAATTCAATGAGGCTACGTTCCCAGGGGAAATATCGGGTGGGGGCAACAAGTCCAAAAGAATTATTGAAAAGTTTCTAAGGTAAATCTTAAGTCTATGCCAGCCCAGAGTTTTTGGATCATGAATTTTATGATGTTCTTCAGTACTTGTGGCTAATATCTAATATGGATAAAAATATATGAAACTCTAACTCCTTGGAGGGAGACTTTATACTTTGTTTTTATGCTCTACTTGACTGAGCACAGAGCAGCACACAATGTATGTTTCTTGATTTTAAGTGATAAGATGAATAGAGTATGACAAAATGATTCATTTTGCGTTTAGGAATATAGGAGTTCGAATCCTCACGTTGCTGTGGCCTTAATAGGCTGTGTAGATTCAGTAGCACTTAACCTCTATAAATATCTGTTTCTTTATGTGTAAAATGGGAGTAATAACACTTATCCATCTCGCAGGGGCGTCGTGAAGATTAATTAGGTAACTTTGTAAAGTCATTTCAAGATGGGAAGGGCTATAGAAATGCTTAGCATTGGTATTCATTAAGAAACATTTAAGCAGAATCAAGTAGCTCAGTTAAAATGGAAACCTTGATAGACTTTCTTTAGTAAGATTTCCTCTCTTCCTTCCTTCCTTTCTTCCTTCCTTTCCTTTCCTCCTTCCTTCCTTCCTTCTTTCCTTCCTTCCTTCCTTCTTTCCTTCCTTTTCACAAAAAGAATAAACATGGTAACCAAACATTTTGCCTTGAACTTCACCTGAGCGCCCTTGCTTCTGCAGGTTTAGATCAGGTGTCATTAACGGTGCCTTCGGGAATTTAACTTAGTTAAATGATACAATATTAAGTATGTGAAGAACTCAACATAACAGAAGCTTATCACATTAGAATAATTGAAAGTGATTAAGGTGCCAGTCGGTAATGGAGGAGCTTAGTGAAAATAAGTGAAACTATTTCAAGTACATTTGAGTTTTGCAATGGAAGAAATGTTTCTAAATTCATAAATGATTGAACACATAGAAATGATTCATCTTGAAAAGTTTTAACAACTAATCAGAATCACATAGGTGAAAAAATATCAATAAATTTGTTTTATTTACACTGAATTTCATAGCAAGTAGATGAAAGAGAAGACAGCAATTTGGAGTGTTTAAAGTAAATATCTTTCTGTCTTGAAATGTTAGGATTGCTACAAAATTAATATGATTTAAATTACATATGTATAGTGGAGAAGGCTCTGATTTTGTGCACAGATCATTTTGGTTTAGTTTATTGTTTGTAATGGTGAGAAGGAAAGCTGTTTATTTATCCTTTCTCCCACAAATAAGAACAACCAAACAACAACTAGTTTTGTCAATTAAAGGAGAGAGAATATAGCATTTATAAAGGAAATTTAGATTAACAATTTAATTATGGCATAGAGTTCAAATTACATATATAGTATCCGCATTTATAAAAAAAAGTTTCTTATTGTTTTTTGGGGGGTTCCTATATTAATACTTCTTAAGGCTAGAGGGCAAATTAATAGTGCCAAGGAGAGTGAGAAAGAGGGTGACAAGTTCACCCATCTACATCCAGCCTGTGTAATTTGGGGTCTAACTATAAGCTCCTATAAAGATGGAGAACAAATTAAAGTTAACCTCATTCTCTTGCTAATCTGTTTTCTTCTAAGAATGGAAAGAGCCAGAATCTAACGATATTTATATTTAGTCCTAACCAGAATCTGTTCCAAGGTCTATTTCAGTTATATTATTTGTGGGTTGCTCTAAATGTACTTGTAGTCAATCAATCAACCAACAAGTATTCATTATATGCCTACTATATTCTAGGCACTGTGCTAAGTGATGATGTATGTGGGAAAGGGGTGAAATGAAATGAAGGATGCTTATTTGGAGCAAAAGAGCATGTGGGATCTTTTTTTTTAAATTTAAGAGTTTTATCACTAATTCATATTTGCTTAATGCATATATACATGTAAATAAAACACATATATGTCTGAATCACTATAACTTTTGAGGATAACTGGAATCAAGGGCATAGACATAACAGCTTGGACATTAAGTTATGTCATTACTGACAGTTGAATTCACCAATGATTCATTCAATACTAAATGTTGATTTTCTCAAAAAATTTTTCTTGGATATCTTCTCTTTGCCTTTATTCATACTTTATTTCATGGTCAATTCAGGTTTTAGTACTAGAATAGATTGTAGAAGTCATCCTGTTAACTACTTCATCAAAAAAGAAAAAGAAAGCTGTATTGATGTCTTTTGTTTTCGTATCATTGTTTTGGGATATAGTGCTTCCTCAACAGCTACCTAGAATTAAACCTACTGTTGTTTCAAAGACAAACAGTTAAGCAAAAACACCTGACACAATGCTTGGTCCTCAAAATGTATGTAAAAACTCTGTGTTGACAATTCCGCATCTCTTTACTCAAAGAGGCATATTACATAATCTGTTCATTGGGACCATTGTTGATTTACCTTAAGTGATCTTTTCATTTCCTCAGCTCTCTTGTTTTAAGAAAACTGAGGACCAGAGATTTCAAGTCATACAAAAAATTAAGAAGCAAAGCCTAGATTCGAACAAAATTCTTGGGACCGCATTTTCAGTGCTTCCCTTTAACTAGCACCATTATCCAGAATTTCTATTCTAAATCTCCCTTACCTAGTCTCAAAATTCTGACTCCCTGCTCAATGTCCTATCCAAAT
>JAQQSK010011792.1:0-12135 GCA_028658325.1 Potorous gilbertii
TTTTTTTTTTATTTTTGAAGCAATCCGGGTTAAGTGACTTGGCCAGAATCATACATCTAATAAAATGTAGGCCAAATTTGAACTCAGGACCAATGCTTTATAAAAATGTAAATGCCTTGAGGGTGTGACTGTGATTAATATTGTATTAGATTTGAACCTCCTTATAGGTGAACATATTGGTTCTCCCAATAAAATATCAATTCTTTGAGTGCTGGGGCTGTTTTGTATTTTCACCTCTGTATGCCAGCCCCTAACAGTGCTTAGAACCTAATCCAGTACTTAAAACATGTTTGTTGATTAATGGGTTAACTGTGTCTTACTTGCCTTGAAACCATCAGTATCCTATCAACACAAGACTTTGCATATAGAGAGTACTTAATAAATACTTCTGGATCGTACAAAAAGTACATATATGAGCTATGTGGTCAAAAAGTCATAGTTCTACATACATATATATGTGTATATATATATATATATATATATATATATATATACCCACATATACACACATGTGAATATATACACATATCTATCTGTCTGTCTATCTGTTTATCTGTCTACCAATGCTCATGAAAGGAATCAGATTTTCAAAGGTTGTTAGCTCAAGACTCAGTTGATGGATAGACTGCTTTCTAAATAGACCTGGATGCATGCCAGCCTTATCCAGCAAGTGCCCTTTGTTAGGTAATTGACTAGTGAAACGGTGAATACATCAAAATAACTCTATCCAGACAAGAGGAAAGAAAACCTAAAGTAGACATGGACAGAAAAATAGGGGCCTGTGGGGTGGGAGATGCAGAATCATGCTTTTGATTCATGATCAATTGGGGAAAAATTATTACAGGACCAGGAAAGGCCATACAAAGCAATCTTCTTCATGTTTTACTCTAGGAAAGACTTAGAGAAAGTGGGAAGCAATGAAAGCTTTGCTCTGCTCATAATAATGGTACAAAATCATCATAATTGTCACCTTAACGATTCTGTAGCTTTCTGAGATTTGCGAAACGCTTTCCTCACAGCACCCTTGGAAAGTAAGTAGTGGACATGTCATCATCTCCACCCTGTTATTCAGTTATTTTCAGTCATGTGCAACTCTTTGTGACCCTGTTTGGAGTTTTCTTGGCAAAGATACTGGATCGGTTTGCCATCTCCTTCTCCAGCTCATTTTACAGATGAGGAAACTGAGGTAAACAAGGCTAAGTGACTTGCCTAGGGTCACATAATTGTTAAATGTCTGAGGCCAGATTTGAACTCAGGAAGATGAGTCTTCTTGCCTCCAGGCCCAGTACTCTAACCACTGTGCCACCTGGCTGCATTTATGTATGTCTTACGGATGAGGAAACTGTGGTGCAGAAAGGTTAAATGATTTGCCTATCCCTTAGATAGTAAGAGTCTAATGGGGGATTTAAACATATATCTCCTAGGTCCTATCTCTCTGCTATACCACACTGCCATTCATAGTAAAGAAGTTCCAGGTTTGGTCTAAATGATGAGCAAGCATTAATTAATTTGAGAGGGAAGTTTTAAGTGTCCCATGTTCCTGCTGCAGAACCAAATCAACCAACTGAGAAAGCTGGGAAGTAACAGAGCTGCAAACTTCAAAGAGAATTGTAAATTATGCTGGTGGAGCACCAGTACTTTAATTATAGAGTTTTCAAAATTGGGACATTATATGTAAGAGGCTCAATGAAGCTTTGTCTGCTTTATGTATTAGACTTGGATGGATCCACGATCTTCTCTCAGGTGCCCATGTTCTCCAGTAAAACCTCTACAGAGGATCTACTCAATGTACTGGAGACCTTCCTCTGGTTCTTTTTAGTATGTGTCTCATGGCTGTCAGTCAGCATATAGAGATTAGGTGAGAAATAGCTTCTTCCTTACTGAATTGAAAGTTTACAGTCTGCTGATGATTCGTATCCAGCATTAGTCATTGACCAGCTATATGCTCCTGGGCAAGTTACTTTACCTCTGTCTACCTTAACAACTTCATCTGTAGAATGGGAATAATGATAGTTACCTACCTCCCAGGATTGCCGTGGGGGTCAAATGAGAGAGAGAGAGACTATTCCAGTTCAGTAAGAGTATGGAGTGTATGGAAGTGGATTAATATGAAATAGTGTGTGCCAAGAAAAAGTGAAGCCAGATTGTGGAGGGTCTTGAACGCCGGAAAAGAAATCTAAGCTTTCCTCAAGGAGCAATGGGGAGTCACATTGATTTTTTGAGGCAGAAGATAAAACAAGCATTTCCATAACATAATGGAATAGAAAAAAAAAACAGTTGTACACGAAAGCCCAAATCTATTATAGACAACTTGCTGTTCTTTTAAAATATATAATAAAGTTATCATATAACTTTCTTGTTTTCCCTTTTTTCTTCCCTAGAGATGGCTATCATTGGACATAAATAAGTATATGTAAAACCATTCTATATGTAGACAGATAGTTTAGAGTTTCAGTAAACAGAGATAGGGATCTGAAGCTCAGTGTAGTACAGTGGAGAGTCCTAGATTTGGGATGAGACCTTGAGTTTGAATCCTTTGCTATTTCTTGCCTGTGGGACCTTGTAGAAATAATTTCATTCCTCTGAGCCTCAGTTTCCTTTTCTGTAAAAACTGGGAGTTGGACTAGGTCAGAATTAGAGATGCAGATAGAGATTTGGAATTATCTGCTTAGAAGTGGTAACTGAGCTCATCGTAGCAGAAAAATACATCAAAGAAGAGAGGGGAGAGAAAGGAGAGAAGAAAGACAAAGGCAGAGCCTTGAAAAACAGCCGATTTAGGGAGAAAAAAAGACAATAAACCATGCAAAAGAGGGTGTGAAAAAATGACTAAGAAAAGAATCAGGAGCATATGGTATCTCTAAAGTCAAGGGAAGAGAGACTATCAAGTTGAAAGGGTGGCTAGCAAGGCATTTTTTTGAATTAATTAATTTTAAATTTTCAACACTCACTTTTGTAAGATTTTGAATTGTAAATTTTCCCACCTCCATCTCCTTCCCTTTCCCCAAGATGGCACACAATCTAATATAGCCTATAGATAGATAAATAGATAGATAGATGAATCTATGTACACATGCATGCATACATACAATCATATTAAACATATTTCTACATTAATCAAATGTGAAAAAAGAATCAGAACAAAAGGGAAAAAAGCATGAGAAAGAAAAAAAGGAGAAAATAGTATGCTTCAATCTGCATTTAGACTCCAAAGTTCTTTTTTTTGGGATGTGGATACTATTTTCCATCATGAGTCTTTTTATCTTAGATTATCTTAGATCATTGCATTGCTGAGAAGAGCTAACTAAGTGTAACAAAGCTGGTCATCACACAATGTTGCTATCACTGTGTACAACGGTTCTGCTCACTTCTCTCAGCATCAGTTCATGTAAATCTTTCCAGGTTCTTCTGAAATCTGCCTGCTCATCATTTCTTGTGGAGCAATAGTATTCCATTACATTCATACACCACAACTTGTTCAGTCTTCTCCCACTTGATGGGTATCCCCTCAATTTACAATTCTTGGGTGCCACAAAAAGAGCTGTTGTAAATATTTTTGTACACGTAAGTCCCTTTCCCTTTGGATAGCAATGTAAAAAACTGCCAAAAAAGTTAAGAAAGAGGGAGACAAAAAAAAAAAGCAAACAGACCGTGATTAGGAGATCATTGATAACTTTTTTTACGGAAAATTGGAGGATCTGGACCTGTGATTTTATACATCATGAACACATCTTCCCCAGATACAGATCATCACCTTATCTAGAACTTAGAACTTAGTGCTTTAGAGACTTGTGTAGAACACTGACAGGTTAAGTGTCCATGGTTGTACACCTGGTTTCTGTTAGAGTTAAGACTTGAATCCAGGACTCCCTGCCTTCAAGGATGGCTCTCTATTCATTATACCTGTCCTCGGTAACCTTAGAGATAACAAAATATCAGTAGAATGGTAGGACTGGAGACCCATAGAATTGATCCATGAGTAGGTAATAAGGCAGAAGAGACATGAAATATAGAAAACATTGCTTTCCCCACTCCAATTAATAGAATTTATTTTTTCTCAACGTTACATGTAAAGATAGTTTTCAGCATTTACCTTTATAAGATTTAGAGTTTCAAATTTTTCCTCCCTCCCTCCCCTCCCCCATCCCAAGACAGCAAACAATCTGATATAGATTATACATGTACAATCATATTAAACATATTTTGTAGAAAACTTTTTCAAGCAAATCTATTGTTTTAAATTCTTGTTACATTTCAGACTCACTTCCCTTTTCTAGTTACGTGTCTTTGATGTCTTTTATATCATTTCTGTAAATAAGTAATATGTTATCATCTACTTATGCCTGCCATTTATCTTCTCAACCACTGAGTCATGCACAAGTTTGGTTTCTTATGAGAACATGGTGTTTTTCCTCATTGTTCTAAGCTTTAAGTCTTCCTCAGGGCTCCTCGATAAATACAGCAATTCTATTCATTCCACAATGCCTAGGAATTCTCCCATTTGTTCCTCTAATAAAACGCCCCCCTCTCTCCTCAGAGCACAAGAATCTTCAGGACATTCTCTGGACTGACTTTTGTCTATCTCGCCAAGGTTTCTAGGCAGACATCTGATTTTTCTTTCCCACAATGCCACCAACAGAACGTTAATGGTGGTCACTCTCATACTGTTCTTCCTTGTTTGGTATCTCCTTCACGTCTCTTCTCCTTACTACTGTATTGAGACTTAGGATTTACTCTCGCAACCTATACATGCACTAGAATGATAGGTCCCCAAAATACAACTGGCCACAGCTCCCTTTCAGGATTCTAATAACTCGGAGGAGCACTGGAGTTTTTCTAATGCTATAGGCTCCAGTCTCCATTTTCAGCGTCAATCACCAGTTATTACTGCCCCACATAATTTTCTAATGCCAGTATCATTTAACCAGTTAATATCTCCTCAGATTCATCAATAAGCAATTAACTTCAATCAGCCTTTATAAAAGAATATTTACTAAGCTACTCTGCATTCTGAGTTTGCATGACGCTGCTCTTCCTTGATTCTCCTCTTACCCATCTGACTGCTCCTTTGCTGGATCTTCATCCAAGTCAACCCTCCCCCACCTCAAGTTCTCTCCTGTACCTTCTTCTCTTTACCCTCTATGGTATTTCACTTGATAATCTCATCCTCCCTATGCTGATGATTCTCAAATTTACTTATTCAACCCTAATCTTTCTTCTGGCCTTCAGTCTCTAATTGCTTATTGGACATCTCAAATGGAATGTCCTATGGACACATTAAACTCACCATATCCCAAATCGAACCCATTATTCACTCCATCCCTATGCCACTCCTCTTCCTAACATACCTATTACTGTTGAGGATACCACTACCTTCCCAGGCACCCAGGCTCACAGCTTAGGTGTCATCCTTGATTCTTCACTCTCTTACTGCACCTATCCAACCTAATTCCAAAACCTGTTCATGTTTACTTTCACAATATCTCTCATATATGCCCCTTTCTCATCTTTGGCACTGCCATCATCCTGGTGCAGGCCTTTATCACTTTACACTTGGACTATTGCAAGAGTTTGCTGGTTGGTCTTCTTGCCACAAGTTTCTTCCCATATCCAGTCCATTCTCTACTCAGCTGCCAAAGTTTCTTCTTCCTGCTCAATAAACTCCAGTGACTCCCTATCACCTCTGGGATCAAATATAGACTCCTGTTTGGTATTCAGAGTGCTTTATAACCTGGCTACTTCCCACCTTTCCAGTTTTCTTATATCCTACTTCCTGCCTCCTCCACATATGCTTTGATCTAGTGACACTGGATTCCTTGCTGTTACTTGAACAACAAACTCCATCTTCCTGCTCTGGGCATCTTTACTGGTTTTCTCCCATGCCTGGAGTGTTCTCTCTCCTCTTCTCCACCTCCTGGCTTCCTTGACTTCCTTTAAATTCCAGTTAAAATTTCACTATTTACAGGCAGCCTTTCTCAATCCCCCTCAGTTACAATGCCCTCTCTGTATTGATTATTTCCAATTTAACTTGTATATAGCTACTTGAGACTAGGGATAATCTTTTTCCTTCCTTTGCATCCCTTAGTACAGTGCCTAGCTAGCACATAGTATGTTTGTTGAGTGTTTATTGAAGATACAGCAAGAAGAGAAGGACAAAAATATATCTCCCTTCACTAGAGATTCATTCTTTTTTACCGCATCAGTCCATGGGGAGACTGGGCTCAAACTTAAAGCATCTGACAGTTTGATCCACTACTGGACTGGATCAAGTAGGTCATTTCTCAGTGCTGGCTCCTTACCAGGATCACCAGCCAGAAAACTCTACTGGTTCTTTGACTCTTTTATAGCCTATAAGGTCAATCCATCTATAATACTCCTTCCTCTAAGACCAGGAAAGAATAACCATAAGAACAGAAGAACCATCAGGGCCATAGTCACTATGATAGTATGGGTGTCAGTTGAAGGACCTGAGCCTCTTTTCCCACTCTGCAAAAAAAAAATACCAGTGTGAACAAAAACACAGTGGCAACAAGAGCAAAGGACAGGATGAAAAAGTGAGATCCCAGGCTAAAAAAGACCATCAGCAAACACTACAAATCAGGGATGGATTTATTAATTGTCTAGACTAAAGAATGTGATAGGAAAATGTTAAAATATCGATTAAACTTAAAAGTATATTGCCTATATTTTCCCCCCTGGAGATTCCATTGTTAAACATTTACCAACATATGCCTATATCTATGTCTTTATTCAAGTCATTAATAAACTATCAAATAAAGCAAGTTCAAAAACAGAAAAAGAATTCCTCTCTTTATCCAAAGCATAGCTCAAGTAATGCCTCCTACGGGAAGTCTTTCTAATTCCCTCAGTTACTATTACTGTACCCTTCTCCTAAAGTACTCTGTATTCAACTATTTTGTATGGATTTATTTATTCTGTATATAATTACATGTGTACTTGTTATTTTCCATACTAGAATACTGGCCTTTGAAAATAAGGATGGGCTTTTTGTTTTTATATCTCAGTGCTTACTGCATATAGTAAGCACTTAATATATACTTTTTTTATTGATTGGAACTCTGATCTCATCAAGTGGTACTATCTAGTTAAAAAAAAACCTCTTAATTATGAATCAGAAGACCTGCTTAATATAAATTAACACTGAAAGGGATCTTAGAGATCTAGTTCAACCCCTTTATTTTATAAATAAGGAAACTGAGGCACAGAGAGATCAAGAAGCACAAATAGAATCATAGGCTAGAACTGAAGGATTTTTTGTTATCTAGTCCACAACTGCTTATTTTACTGAGGAGGACAGTGAATCTCAGAAACAGGTCAAGTGAAACAGGTAGGATCGTGGGTTTAGAGCTGGAGGTGACTAAAAGTTTTTCAGTCCAACCTCCTTCATTTTACAGATGAGGCCCGGACAGGGAAGTCAAAGTGCCCAACATCACACAGATAATAAGTGGCAGAGCTGGAATTTGAGTTCAGGTCCCTATGTTCTTTCCTCTGCACCACTACCCTCCTCAATAATTCACATTTTTAAAGCACTTTAAGGTTTTCAAAAGCACTTTTCACAGCACAAATCCTGTGAAGTAATTAGTATGAGTATGATTAAGTATTAGCCTTATGCAGTTTTGTGTATTTCCCACCAGTAGACCATAAACCCTACGAAAACAGAGAATACATCTTTGTTACACTCTCTATCACCCTCAGGCTGGGTTTATATCCTGCCTTTCCCACTCACAGTACATCCATCCCTTTCCTCCCTGGGCCTTGGGTTCTTCTTCTAAAGTTGGGGGTTGGGCCTCATGATGTCTAAGGTCCCTTCCAGTTCTGACATTCAGTGCCATTCTTTGAAAAGTTTTTCCATAAAGACACTCTCTGCCCAAAGCCCAGGTCTCATTATCTGTCTAGTGCCTGAGGCTTAGCCGTTTCAGAACTGTGCTATGAGTCCTAAGCAGGTATCTGGCCAGAAAAGCTTTGGCCTGGAAACCTTGCAACTGATTTTTCATTGATTTCCCCTAGCACCGGCATTTACATTCCTAAGGGCACTAGTGCTGAGCATGCACATATTTGCATAGACCTTTATGACTGCAGTGTTTTTCCTTCATCATTTCATTTGATCCCTGAAGCGCTTCTCTGAGAGGGTTGCTGAGAAAAGAAATGACAGCTTAGAGTCTGTAGTAATAATTGCCATTAACTTTACATAGGCAAGCTTCATATCAGTGGGACTTTCCCCCACACCTACTCTCTGTTTTATGAGAAAGACAAGATAAGAAATGACAGGAAAATCAGTTGGGATCTGGGATTTTGGGGGTTTTTGATACTGTTTGCTTTGCTTTCTCTAGTAAATATTTTCAAAGCGTATGTTTTAACAGCAGACATCATTTGTGTGGCTGCATGTTTAGTGATAGGGTTCTAAATAGAAATGTTTCTACTTAGGGTGAAAAATAGTTGGAGGGGAGTAGTGTGGTAGTGGTACAAAAGACAGTTCCACCATGATGACAATTGCCTAGGGAAAGGGTTTGATGTAGATCTCAATTCTGCCTGGGTTGTGAGAAAGAAGGCAGAGGAGAGTTCCGTCTTGGCCACAGGACCTGGGGAGCACATGCCCCAGGATTTGGTTGTACCATGTGGTGGCATCTTGGCCTTGAAGGGGGAACCAATCCATCAACAGGTATTTGTCAATGTTTCAGGTTATCCCAAGACTTCAGTCAGATAAAGACTACTCCTTAGGTATATTGACATATGGAAGCTTAGCTGAAATATCTGACACACAGACGGCATTCTTTATCTGAGAATCATTGCTTCATATATTATTTTGGGGAAGCGATTTTAAAACTTTTTAAAAATTCTTTTCTTATTATGAACTTAGAAAACATCAAGCAGAGAGGAAAAAAGATAATTGCATATGAAGCAGAAATTCTACTAGGTGTAGATTTTTTTTGAGTGTATTAAATGGAATGGAATAGCAATAAATGCTTCTTGTAACCAGAGAATTGGAGGCTGACTTTGGAGGCACGGAGGTACTTAGAACTCTTCTTTAGCAGCCCTCAGTCCAATTTAGGTCCGTTGATAAAAAAATACATAAGAGAAACACAAGGAACACTTGGGAGACTTGAAAAGAGACCTCTCTACTACTCTCTGTCTTATCTTCAAAGTGGAGAATGATATAATGGAAACAGACCTAGACTCGGGGATCAGAGAACCTAGATTCAAATTCCTGTTCTGCTGCATTCTAGCTCCCACCCCCACCCTCAGATGTGACCCTGGGGACATTGACTTTATCTCTAAGAGTCTCAGCTACCTTGACTGTCAAAGGGGAGGGGAAGTCTTTGCACTAACTTCCTAATGAGGTAAGGTTGTAAGGAAAATACTACTCTTAACAGTACAGTGGTATAAAAACGTAAGTCTTAAGAAGGAACCAGGACAGAGTCTCCAGGTCAGGTAATCTCAATGTCTAGTGAAAAACTCCTCTAAAATCTATGAAAAAAGAATTTACTTTTCTTACAAGATTTTCTTACAATTTACTTTACTTTACAAAATCCAGGATCTTGGCAATCTCAAGAAACTTATAGTATCAGCTAAATCAAGATTTTGTTTTGATTTGTTTTCTTTTTCCGAAAAGGACAAATATTCTTAGATTGTAAAATTTACTGGTATAGATTATTCATCCATCCATTCAACGAATATTTACTGACCTCTTACTATATATGAGGTCATTCTCCCGTAGGGGAACATAGTTCCTGTCCTTGAGCAGTTTATACTCTAGTGGTAGAAGATGAGAAATGCACAGATAACTATAATGCAAGGTGGGAGAGTTGTGACAGTGCAGAAAAGAGAAGAGATTACATCTTGGGGGTGGGGAAGCAAGGAAAACACCATTGAGGAGGTGGTACCTTAAATGATAATATCTCCAAATTAGGCTTCATAAAGTAAGTGGGATGTGCTGCTGCTATCACCACGTTCAGTGTTCAGTCAAAGGGAGAACTAAGTCAAATGTTCTAGTCTGGGACTTCTAGGACTGCATTTCTCTCCCCTCTCCTTCCTCAATATCCCCTTTCTTCTTTCTCCTCCCCTTTCATCTCTTTAACCGGCAAGGTTAAATCAGCCTTGGTACTCACATCTCATCAGTACTCTTTGTCCCACTGACTGGACCTTTTGACTTAGAGGGCAGAGCCATGAATTCCAATACCCCCATTTAAAGAGAACACCCAGCCCAGTCTTCCCCTCAGTCCCCATCAGCCTCACTGCTTTTGGACTTCTTTTGATTTCTCCATCCCCTCCCCTCACTCTCCATTCTCACCTACTGGGTACCTTCACCCAAACCCACTTCATTTGCAACTTTCTTTTGTGTGTTCTCTTCCCCTATTATATGTGTGACCCTTGGCAAGTCATTTAACCCTGTTTGCCTCAGTTTATTCATCTATAAAATGAACTCAAGAAGGAAATGGCAAACCACTCCAGTATCTCTGCCAAGAAAACCCCAAATAGTGTTACCAAGAGTCCCACATGACTGAAATAACTGAGCAACAATTATATCTTAAGTGCTTTGAAGGCAGGAATATTTTTCTTTTTAACTGGTATTTGTATCCCTTGGGCACATAGAAGGCAGAAAAAATGTTTATCAACTCTGTGACTTTCATCTTTTCTTCTTTCTCCCCACTTCCTGCCTTTCTTCTCTTTGCTCGTCCTTTTCCCCTCTCTTCCTTCTCTCTTCTTTGCTCTCCTCCTCCTCTTCTCTTTTTTCATCCCTTTCTCTCCTTTTACCTTCTTTCTATCCCCTCTCCCTCTCCTTCTCCCCATGTCTAGTAGGGGCTGGTGGGTTATTTAAGCACATTTAAGGTGGTTCTTCAACCCACCTTGTCCTAATTCTAGCCAAGCACCTACACTGAGGCAGATTGTTTTCTTTTATAGACTCCTCAGGGTGGACCTTCTGGAGCTGACTTTTAGCATTGTGTTTAAATATATATATGTATTACAAAAATTAAGTGACCTTAGGAGCACAGGCCTGTCCAGAAGAAAAGCAAGATGCTCCAATCATGTAAAGTCTTCCCCAGGTTTCACAGGGAGAAGAGGACTGTGCTATCATGAGAACAGATCAGTCTCTCTTTCCTCCTCAAAGACTCTGGTGCAGATTAGGAGTTAGTGTGATCTCATGCAATGGAGTCTTGGTTCCCAGGATTTCAAAATTACTTATCAGTCACTGCCTCCAGCTATATGTAACAATTCCCCTTTCGTGGCAGGAGAGAGTTACTTTCAACATTGTCCCAACCTTGGGATGATTCAGGGAAAGACTGGATCACAAGTCCAGTGTGACCTTGCACATGTTCCTTCCCTGTTCCTAGATTGTACAGTGGGATGTTGGATTACATCAGAGATATCAATCACACAGACTTGGTGTGCTGAACCAGATTAAAATTTGGTTTTATTGGTGTCAGAAGCACTCCAGCACACACAGGAGGGCCTGCTGTACAGGTTCTTAGATCTGCTTTTCTAAAAGGTAAGCAACTTTTGAGGGTTCAACAATCTTTTTTAATTACATTGAAAACAGGAAATACAGAGAAAATATAAGCAGAGAAACAAAGACCAACAGACAGGGCTTCTAACTACAAAAGAAGTCTCCCCTAATCAAGCTTCCCCTAATGGGCAGGGCCATTAATGGGCTGGGAAGATCTTATTAATATAATTAACATTACAATTGGGCAATATTTAACAAAATAAATAAAAATACAATAAAACATAGATGATGTTAATATGTGGTTTTCTAATCAATCTGCTTACCCTCTGGGATCCTTATGTATAGTTTGGTTACTCTGTTCCTATTTGACACTCAGGTCGAAAATGGTAGAGCCCAGTGTTCCAGACTGGTTGCTCCTTCCAATGGACCACTCTGCTTCCTAGTCCTTTTTATTTTTATTTTTCAATCAGCATCACAAACCATTTCAAATAATTGTAAAGTGGAGCAGTAATACTGTGTCCTAGAAAGAACACTTGGGCCAGGAGCTGGGGAAGCCTGAGCTCTAGTCCCATCTCTACAGGCTAAGATAGAATGATGTTCAGTGGTATACACAGAGAAGTATGCAGATACAGTCCCTGCCCTCTGAGAAACTGGAGCCTGAGGAAAGGGAACAA
>JAQQSK010011793.1:0-12134 GCA_028658325.1 Potorous gilbertii
GAAAATCATTGAATTAATTAATAAACTAGGAGTTAGTTTTATGGGAAAAAAATGAAATAGGTAAATCAGTAGTTAATACGATTTTTTGAAAGAGAGAAAAAACCCAAATCACTAGGATTAAAAATGAAAGGGTCAATATACCAGTAAAGAAGATGAAATCAAATCAATTATAAGACATTCCTTTGCCCAAATATATGGCAGTAAATTTAATGATTTAATTAAAAAGGAAGAATATTTATGAAAATATAAGCTTTGTAGATTAGTAGAAGAGGAATTAGAATATCTAAATGGACTTTTTTTTTTTTAAGAAAATGAATAGGCCATAATTGAGCTTCTTAAGAAAAAAAAAGCACCATAACCAGGCAGATTTACAAGTGAATTCTATCAAACATTTAAAGACCAACTAATTCCAATGTGAAATTATTTGGAATAGTAGGCAATGAAAGGGTCCTACCAAACTCCTTTTATAAAACAAATATGATACTAATACCTAAACCAGGAAGAGTAAAAATAGAAAGAAAATTATATGCCAATTTCACTAAAGGATATGGATGCAAACATCCTAAACAAAATACTAGCCAAAAGATTTCAACAATATATTATAAAGATTGTGTGTTATGACCAAGTAGGATTTATGCCAGGAATGCAGGGGTTCTTTAACATAAGGAAAACTATTTACATAATTAATTATGTCAATAACAAAAGTAACAAAATCATATAATTTTATCAATAGATGCAGAAAAAAGTTTTGATAAAGTACAATACTCATTACTATTAAAAGCACTTGAAAGTATAGGTATGAATAGATTTTTTCCTTAAATTGATAGAAAGCATTTACCTAAAACCATCCAAAAGCATTATTTGTAACGGGGATAAGCTAGAAGTCTTCCCAGTAAGATGAGATGTGAAACAAGGACACCCACTGTCACCAATATTGAATATTGTTTGGAAATTCTAGCAATAGCAATAAGGGAAAACAAAGAAATAAAAGAATCAGGATAGGGAATGAGGTAATAAAACTATCTCTTTTTACAGACAATATGACGATGTACTTGGCAAATCCTAAAGATTCAGCTAAAAAATCAGTTGAAACAATAATTTTAGCAAAGTATCTGGATATAAAATAAATCCACATAAATCACCTGCATTCCTGTATGTTACAAACAAATCCCTGTAAGAAGAGATTGCATGAGATACTTCATTTAAAGTTACTTTAGACAGTATAAAATAACTGGGAGTACAAAACGAACCCAGGAACTATATGAACAAAATTACAAAAAAAAAAACTTTATGCAAATAAAATCAAGTTTAAATAATTGGAGAAATAGTAATTGTTCATGGATAGGCAGAGCCAATTTTACCTAAACTAATCTATATATTCAATGCCATCCCAGATAAATTACCAAAAATTTATTTTACTGAATAAAAAAAGTAACAAAATTCATTTGGTAGAACAAAAGTTCAAGAATATCAAAGGAACTAATGAAAATAAATGTAAAGGAAGAAGGTTTGGCAATACATGTCTTAAACTATATAATAAGGAAATAATTAGCAAAACCATCTGGTATGGGGTAAAAAATAGAAAGTTAGATAAGTGGAACAGAGTAGACATACAATTCATAGCAGCAAATACTAAAGTAACCTGGTTTGACAAGTGGAAAGGCTTAAGTTTAGGGGTAAGAATTCCTTATCTGGTAAAAATTGTTGGGAAAGGTGGAAAGCAGTTAGACAGAAATTGAGCATAGACCAATATCATCAAAATAGATATATGACCTAGATATATAGAGAGAAATTTTGAGAAAATTTGAAGAAAATGGAATATATTATCTGTTAGATTTATGGATAAGTGGACAATTTCCGAATAAACAAGAGATAGTAGTTGGAGGTGTAAAATGGATAATTTCAATTACATTAAATAAACAAGTTTTGTTTTGTTTTTACAAATAAACCAATATGACTAAGATCAGTAGGAAAGCAGAAAACTGGGAGGGGAATTTATAGAAAGTTTCTCAGATAAAAGTCTCATATCTCAACTATATAAAGAACATTGTCAAATCTATAAGAAGACCCATCATTCCCCAACTGATAAATAGTCAAAGGATATGAATGGGCAGTTTTCCAATGAAGAAATCAAAACAATTCAGTCATATGAAAAAATGCTCTAAATCATAATTGATTATTGCAAATTAAAACAACCTTCAGGTATCATTTTACACCCGTCAGATTGGGTAAAATGATTGAAGGGGAAAGTGACAAATGTTGGAAAGGATGTGGAAAAAATTGGGACATGGATTCATTGTTGGTGAAAATATGAAATGATCCAACCCATTTTGGAGAACAATCTGGAATAAGGCCAAAAGAGTTATTAAACTACCTATACCCTTTGACTCAGCAATACCACTGCTAGGTCTGTTTTCAAAGATGATTAGGGAAAAAGGAAAAGAACCTATATTTTCTAAAAGATTTATAGCAATTCTCTTTGTGGTGGCAAAGAACTGGAAATTGCAGATATGCTTGAGCATTGGAGAATGGCTGAACAAGCTATGGCATATGATTGTAATGGAATACTACTATGCTATCAGAAATAATGAGCTCAATGAGCTTAGAAAAACATGGATAGACTTGCAGAAAATAATGAAGAGTAACACAAGTAGAAAGAACCAAGAGAACATTGTATACAGTAATAGCAACATTGTTTTAAAAACAACTTTGAGCCATTAATAGTCATTTTGACTGTTGTAAATATTCAAATTAACTACAAAGGACTATGAAGGAAGATGCTGTGTGCATCCAGAGGGGAAAAAAAACAGCTGATAAAGGAAAATATATATAGAATAACATTAAATACGTGTTTGTGTGTGTGTGCATATATGTGTAATGGTAGCCATCTTTAGGGTAGAGTTGGGAGAGGGAAGAAAAAAGGGAAAAAAAGAGAAAGTTTCATTATAATTTTAATATATATTTAAAAGAAATAGTAGGTTATACATAACAAATTTGTAATTTCATGTGTAATCATCTTTTTTTCCTATTCTATTGTGTTATGGAAATACAGGCTTTATTATTTAAATTCAGAATTTTAAAAAATATTAAAAATATTTCTAGTTTTATATTTTGTTTTCAGTTTTGTTCATCTTGTCTAATTTTTAGAATTTCTACATTTTTATTTAGTTAAGGTTTTTAAAAAATTATTTTTCCTTTAGTTAAATGCCCAATCCATTGATCTGTTTTTTCTCTCTTTTATTGATAAAAATATTTAGAGTGGTACTTTTACCCTAAGGACTACTTTGGATGTGTCTCAAAAGTTTTAATATGCTATCTCATTTTTTTCACTTTTATTGATGAAATTTACTATTATTTCTATGATTTGTTTTTTGATCCAACAGTTTTTTTTTAAAGATTAAATTAGTCTTCTTGAAAGTTTGAATGCATACAGTTAAAACATATGTAAACTCCTTTTGGTTCCCATCCAGTAATTACCTAAGGTTCATTGTGTTCTTGTATACAACTTCTAAAATTCTATTCAAGTCTCTATCTTCTTGTTTTTATTTTTGTGAGCTTTGTCTGGATCATAAAGGGACTAATTGAAATCCCCAAATGATAATTTCATTGTCTCTTCCTGCAATTAACTTAGCTTTTATTTTCCTTAAGTACTTAGATACTATACTATTCACTACATATGTGTTATATGTTTATATATTTATTATGCCTTTTTGCATAAAGTTGTTTCCCTGGTTGCCTCTTTTAACCATCTCTATCTTCTGTTGCTGTATTGACTCATATCATGATAGCCACCCTTGTTTTTTAATCACTTGAGGCATAATAAATAATACGCTTTTCTCTCATTTTAATTCTGTGCATCTTTTTAAAAAGTGTGATTCTTATGAACAATAATTATTGGATTCCACTTTCTAATCCATTCTATTAATCTCTATTTTGAGTGACTTTTGAGTCAGTTGTTACTCTCTATCACATATGTTTAAACCTTTTCCTCTCTTTTTATCTCCTGTCCCTAGCTTTAAAAAAAAGGTAGAAAAAAAGATAAAGAATATATAAAATCTAGCAATCTACAACTGAAATGGTCTGTTTCCACTTTGCTACCCTTTTCCTTTCACTTCACCCAGACCCAGATCACTCTTTCTTATATTTCTCTCCTTTTGGTCTCTCATTTGTGATTCTCTGGAGTTAATAGTTGTTTTTCTTGTGACTATTTCCCTTCCCAACTCTATCCTGTTTCTTAATCCCCTGTTTCTCATCTCCAGGTCTTTATCTGTTTCCTCATGGGATCTAATGAATTTCTTTACCAGATATTTTTGTTTTTATGTTTCATCCTACTATGTCCAGTTTAGATAAGAGAGAGGTTCATGAGATGCCCATCCTCCTCAGCCATCCTCTAAGCTTGTATGTTTTTCTTCTTATGCCTATCATTCATAAAAAATAGTGAGATTCTTTCCCTTCCACCTCACTTGTTTCTTAATATCTCTTTCCCTTTCTCTTTTCCTTCCTGTCTTAAAAAGATATGGAAACAATTTCTCCCACCTAGTCTTCTATTAGCTTTCCTAATTCCCTTTGCAACTCTAAAAACTAGTGAGATTCTAAAAGGACACTTCTCTGTTGTCTCTGATTATTGCATACATCATTATATAGTCCTCCTCCTCTGCTCAAATATAATTAATTACCTTTCTACAGTTCTCATGCTTCCTTTGTTTGTACTTCCAAATTCTATACAGCTCTGGTCTTTACTTAAGGAATGCTTGAAATTCAAAATGTTTTAAAGATTCATTTTTTTTTTACCCAGAAGGATTATACTCAGTTTTGTATAGTATATTACTGTTGGTTACAAGTATATTTCTTTTGCCTTTTGTAATATTTTTTTCTCCTTTTTTTCTCCTTAGTCAAAGTATAGTCTTTTATCATTCTTTGGTTCATTGGCATTTGAACATTTTCTTTCAGAATGCTTGAAATATATGTATATGTATGTAGACACATATTAGCACACACATACATACATATATATTACAGTATGTGATATATATGTATATGTATATGTGTGTGTATATGTTATAGATTTGTTCAGATTTTTTAAAATGATTTCTTGAAATACGATATCCAGCTTCTTAATCATGGTTTCTTGGGAATCTGATGATTCTTAAATTCTATTTCTTTGTCCTGTTTTCCAGGTCAGTTATTTTTGATAGTATGTACTTTGATAGTATATAGTAAAGTATATTTACTTTCTTCTAATATTTCAATCTTTGTCCTTTGTTCTAGTATTTCCTATTGTCTCATGAATTTATTGAGTTCTGATTGGTTCATTCCATTTTTCATGGAGTTTACTACTTGGGTAAGATTTTCTATCTGGTGTTTATTTTTTATTTATTACTTTATTTCTTCCAGCAGTTCTTATTGTCCTTGTGGTCAACTTATTATGGAGCTTTTTTTTTCTTCTTTTTCCGAGTCTATTTCTTATATTCCTCTCAAGTCATAGTATTTGTTATTTGAATACAAAGTACCAAGCAACCACAGTTAGGATCACATATTATTGAGCTACAATCAAGAAGGAAATTTCAAAATAAAATATTCCAAGATGCTTACACTGAAGATTAACTTACCCTGCAAAACTGAGCAAAATCAAAACAAAAATGGATCTTAAAGAAAATGGATTTCCGCTAAGCCATTCCTGAAGAAAAGCCCAGAGCTGGGTAGACTCTTTGAAGTTCAAACACACATAGTATTAGTGTTTTCTTCTATTTGCTTGTATCTCTGGCCTCAGTACCTAGATTGAGATTTTGTGCTTGGTACAATTGTTACTTCCTCTCACACTCTTGAATGGACTAGATCAGGTTCCACTTTATCCTGTTCTCTCTGTCGTCTAGATGCCATCAGGTCTGTTGTTCCTGATGTGATGACGAGGACAAGGTTCAATCCTCTGTGGTGCTTCCTGGTTTCTAGCTTGGTCTTCCAGTGGTTTCACTCAAGTCTTCCTCTTGACCTCATTTCTGTATTCCTCTCCTTGCATGGCCCCCAACCCAAAGCTGACTCTTTCCTTTTCTGTGACTTTGACATGCTTCGACTGGATGCCATTCATTGCATTGGTATTAGGCTCCCTGTATTACCCTGAGCGCTTATGTTGTCCTCATGCTGAGCTTGCCCTGTCTGCTGCTATGGTGATAGTGTGGGACATGTGGACATTCTGTTGCTTGGGCACTAATCTGCCTGGGTATTGTGCTTTTCCTACATCCTGGTATGACTCTGTTGGCCAAGCACTGTGACTTCTATTTCCCCTGGCTTGTCTATTCAAAATACCATCAGGTTTCTGGAATTCTCGTCTGGTTCTGGACTGGATGGAGAAGCTGATAGCCATTTTCATTGTTTTTCTTTATCATTAATCCTCCTAGTGAATTTTAGAACTTATTGGAATGTTTTTGATAAGGCTGAGCCCTATTTCCTCTTTCACTTTGCCATCTTAACCAGAAGTTAATTTTAAGGAGACAGTTAATTTTTCCAAGCCATTTAGTTTAGCCATAGGTCATACTGCAGGGAAACAAACTCCCTTGTCTTTGTATCCCCAGTTCCTAACATTGTGCCTTGAACACAGTAACTGCCTAATAAATATTTGTTTGTTGACTGAATTTTGTTAAATTTGGCTTTCATATTTCATAAAAATCATAAGGCTCTAATATGACATGAACCGTACAAATCGACCTTGGATATTATAAAGTAGGGGCTGGGTTCCAAGAAGCTATTAGGCTTAGGAGAATATGAGAGAGTATTATTCTAGTAGACTATGTCCTGAAGAGATTGAATCCTAGGATTCAGAGTTCAAAGGGACCTTGGTGGCCATCTTTTCTAACTTGTAACCCAAAAGAATCTCTAGAACAAGGGTGTGAAACCTGTGGCCTTTGAGGCCACATGTGGATTTGTTCTGTGTAGTTTGCATGCAGTCAAAGGGCTGCATTTGAGAACCTAGAGGGCCAAATGCGGCCTCCAGGCTGCAACATCCCCACCCCTGCAGAACAATATACATGATAACAGATTGTCCAGACTCTACTTAAAGATCTCTAAGGAAAGAGCACTTACAACCTCAACACTTCTGCATTGTTCCAGCTCTTAGGAAGTTTTTCTTTACCTCTACTCAAAATTTGCTTCCTTATAGTTTTCATCCATTGTTTCTGGTTCTGCTTGGATAAGCCAAGTAGAATAAAACTAATCTTCCTTTCATAGGATGGCCCTTTCAATATTTGAAGACCGTTCTGTCGTTCTCCTGAGCCATTTCCTCTTCAATCTAAATGTTCCTAGTTCTTTCAGCCAAACCTCCCAGGGCATAGAGTCAAGGCCCTCCAACATCCTTTGAATTCTCTCTAACTTATCAATGTCTTTCTTAAAATGTGGCACCTCAAACTAAGCACAGTATTTTCTCTGTAGTCTGATTCTTCCCCTCCCCCCACCCCTCACCCCTATTCAAGGCACACTCCTGTCATATTTGGTAACTCTTCACTCAGGAAATGATCTCATTCCTTTGAAACAAAAGTGATATTTAAATTTCAGTTTATACATGCAATGTTCCAGTGTTCTCCTCCAGCCTCTTAAGTTTTCCAGGCTGGCCCCTTCTAAGAAATCAACTTCCTTTGCTGAGATAAGAGCCATACTCAGAAACACCGCCTAAGACAAAGCTTTACTCTAGCTGATGCTCCACAGCTGCCAGCTTTGCTTCTGATTGATGCCAGCTCTGCAAAGTCTATTTGAAAAAATCATCTGGGTTCTGATAATCAGGATTTGAAATGCCGATCCACAAAGACTATGAATGTTTGGTAGCCCCCTGACTCAGGGCAAGCTGATTGGCCATCTCCTAGGAAGGAGACTAAAGCCATCACAGTCATTATAATTTGTATTTCCAGCTCGTATTGGTTACAAGAGCCAAGCTTTAAGATTTCAAAGTCCTTCTGTCATGATGACCCTGTGGAGTAAGTAGTACATAAGGTTTATTGTGCCCATTTTGCCGATGAAGGAAATGAAGTTCTAGGAAGTTCAGTGACTTGCCCAAGATGTCTCAGAGGGAAACACAATGGGTGATTTTGTTGTTTAGTTGTAGCCCTGTTGGGGGTGTTCTTGACAGTAATACTGGGTGGTTCATCATGTCTTTCTCCAGCTCATTTGATAGATGAGGAAATTGAGGTAAACAGGGTAAATGACTTAACCAGGGTCACACAGTTAGTAAGTGTCTGAGGACATATTTGAACTCAAGAAGATAAATCTTCCTGACTCCAGGCCTGGAGCTTAATCTGCTATGGGGCCACCTAGCTGTCCAGACCGGGGTGGGGGGAGCCTGTGGTCTAGAGGCCTTCTATGTCCTTGGATATGGCCTTTGGACTGAGTCCGAGTTTTACAGAACAAATCCTTTTATTAAAGGGCTTTGTTCTATGAAGTTTCGATTCAGTCAAAGGGCCACACTTGAGGACCTAGAGGGCCACACGTGGCCTCAAGGCTGCAGGTTCCCTATCCCTGGCCTAGACAATGGATGACGCAGTATTCTAATTTCATTTTTATTTACCCAATGAATTAATAAGTGAAAAATATTAATTCAGTTCTTACTATGTGCAAAGCACTGTGCTAAAAATTGTGGATACAGATTGGAAAAATAGTCTCTATCTGCAAGGAACTCAGATTCTAATAGAAGGAGTCAGCACATATAGGAGGTTGTAGGTATAGAGTGGATAGAAAGACTCTGTGGTCTTTAGGGCACACTGTGATAAAGCAGATAGTAACGAACTTTCTTTAGTATCATTTTCATTAATAAACCCATATTAATTTCTGCTGTTCTTAGGCTCTCGGGCTTAGTTATTGAATAGCAGTGTTTCACAACTGGTGTTGGTAGTGGCAGAAATGGCAATTCCCATTCCTACAGGGATTTGTCATCTTGAATGATGTCTATAGGTGAGCTTGGAAGATGAGCTGGTGGCCTGGGGTAGCGGGGAGAGGTGTTGATATTCTTGGGGCTTCTGGGAGCAGTGTTCTGAACGGTCCCCAGTGGGGTGCGAGGGGAAGTAGTGGTCATAGTTGGTTAAGGTGGTGGTAGCAGTCTGATCAATCTGGCAAATTCACACCCAGTCTCTCCTTGCTAGTTCAACTCAGTGCTTTTCTGCCATGGCAGGGTTGTTTATGGGGTTAAGCCTCTTCTCCACAAGGCAGATGGTTATGGTGGGAACAGGTGAAAGTAGAGCTTGCAGCATATAGGAGGTGCTGTTACTCTTGGAGTTCTCTGGCTTATCCACCTACAAAGGTTAGTTAGTTGGGAATTAGAATATTTGCAAAGGCTGTCCTCCACATTGGGAATAGAATCAATGAACTTAAAAAGATAGCAGCCATTCTAGTCATTGGTAAGGCAGACTTTGAACTTAGTTCTTTTTCAATTATACCAATAGAGAAGCCTCTCCTTAGTGTAGTGCTCCACAAAACCTATTCTTCCATCGGATTGCCCATCTGTCTGTGGTGCCATATATTCATCAAGTCCTAAAGCTTTAGAGTTATCTGTTGTACATTCTCTCCACTTCCATTCAGGCTCTAAATCCTGCCATTCTGGCCTCAGCAGTTTCTTTCTTTGTCCCTCCTTCTCTAATATCAATGCCAACCATCCTAGTTTATTCCCATTTCTGGGTCTTCTCCCAGATGTCCAGTACTCAAGTTCTGAATGTGTTCTCTAATCCTTCAGAGAGGTAACTAGGGTATAGATGCCAATCTAATAATGAACTAATTTTACCTCATAAATAAGTTAATAGAATAAATTTAATAAGTTAATATTTTATAATGGCTTAATTTGTTAGTCATTCTAGTACTTGTTTGAAGGGAAGGAAGGTGGGGGTTGGAGAGGCAAATATATAATTTTATTAATATAAGATTGCCTTGATGAGGAAATTTCCCTATCAGTGCAGATCAAAACCACTCAGCAACTTAGAGACTGAAAACTCAGTGTCTAGGAACAGGGGTGAGGAGCCTATGGTCTGGAGACCACACGTGACTCTCTAGGTGCTCAAGTGTGGGATTCAGTCAAAGGGCCACACTTAAGGACTTAGAAGGCCACATGTGGCCTCAAGGTCACAGGTTCCCAATCCCTAGTCTAAGGTCATATAGCCAATATGTTTCAGGGGCTGGATTTGAACTTAAGATTTGCTAATTCTGAGGTTATTTCTCTACCCACTATAACAGTTTGCCTCTCAGAACATATTTGCATTTTAATAGTAATTTCTTTCCTTTCTTCCTTCCTTCCTTCCTTCCTTCCCTCCCATTAAAATCAGTAAATCAGTAAAGGGATCTTTTGTTGATCAGCAATTTGCCTTCAATTTAGTGCCTTGAACTTAAAAGGTTAAGTGACCTGCCCAAGGTCACAAAGTTAATTAAAATACCAGGAAGGACTCAAGCCAGTCTTCCAGACTCAAGACTCTATTGAAGACACACTTGACTCTATTGCTTCTTACTTTAAATACTTTACACAAAAGAATAAATAATGAAGGAATTTCTGGCTTCCAGGCAGGGATTTTAAATCCCCTTCCAGGATTGAAGGGAGGAGACAATATGGAGTAATGGAAAACTCAATGTTTTATATCCTAGGCTCTGTCATTTCACCACACGCAACTATAAAATGAGTGAGAAAGAAGAGGAAATCCCTCCCACTTTAAATCTCGTGATTTTTTTTCCACCTACCTCTCAAATCACATCATTGAGGTCTCTATCTCCTGCCAAGAGCACAAGACAGATGAAAGGATCCATAAGGAGCAGTATCATTTGCAATCTCAAAAAATCAGAGGTGCTTCTGGGTTGAGGACCAGAGCACAGACCAGGAGTGCAGTGACCATGCCTCCCCAGATCATGATACTCAAAACCCTTAGAGCTAGCTCTGAAAATAGCAGAGTGAAAAAGCCTGAAGCTTGGGACAGTGTCCTTATCCTTTTCCCCCCTCCCCTCACTGGGAACAGAGCCCTACATAAACATAAAGATCAAAGTCAAGAAATAGGCTTAAAAACAAACAAACAAAAATAACCTTTACATAAAAAGTTATTATGGTGACAAGGAAGATCAAAACCCAAACTCAGAATAGGGAAATGATGCTATAACAGCTACAAGTAAAGCCTCAAAAAAAGTGACACAAACCCAACAAGAATTCCTAGAAGAGTTTTTTTTTTAAAAAAAGATTTTAAAAACCAAATAAGAATGGTAGAGAAAAATTAAGAAATGTAAGAGAGAAAAAAAATCATGGATAAACAATAGCTTGAGAAAAGAGGCATAAAATACTTAAGAAAATAACAACTTAAAATAGAACTAATTAAATGGAAAAAGAAGTACAAAATTTCACTGATAGAAATGACTCAAAAAAATTGAGGAAGTATTTAAAAAGATGTATAAAAGCTCAATAAACAAAATAATTTCTTATAATTAGAATTGGGCATATAGAAACTAATGACTTCATAAGAAAATGAGAAACAAAAAAAAGTCAAAAGTTTTTTTTTTAAATAGAAGAAAATGTGAAATATATTATTAGAAAAACAGCTGACTCAGAAAATAGACTGAGGAGAGATCATTTAAGAATTGTTGGACTAGGGAGCCAAGATGGTGGAGTAGAAAGACTCACATTTGCTAGCTCCGAACCCACAGCCCATGGCTTTCCTCTAAAAAGAACTCCCGACAAATTCTGGAACAGTGGAAACCATGCAGAAATACAGTGAAGGAGATTTCCGTTGCAGAGAGCCCTGAAAAACCGATCCCAAAGGTCCATCGAGCCCCGGACAGGAGTGGAGCCCTGTCCTGCCCTGTCTCGGCCACGCGGCACTGGGAGGAGCGAGCAGAGCCAAGCAGGCTTCAGGGAATGGAATCTCCAGCGGCCGCGAAGGTCCCTCCACCCACAGGCCCACAGGTCAGTGAGAGAGATGGGCTGAGAGGGGAGCGGGGTATCGCTGGGACTCAGGCCCCCTCAGGAGGTGGGGGCAGAGGCAGTGGGCAGCCAGAGGCTCCCAGAGCAGGCAGCAGCTCAGCAGCAGCTCCATTACAAAAGGTCTCTGCATAAACCCCCTGAGGGAACTGGGCCTTGGAGGTGGCCCTGCCCCCACCTGAGCACCAGCAGATAAGCTCCCATTGAATAGCAGTCA
>JAQQSK010011794.1:0-12133 GCA_028658325.1 Potorous gilbertii
CCACTAACAACTTCATCCTTGATGTAAGAAGACAAATGGATGGAGTTTCAGGAAGGGGCTAAGGAGGGGCTCTGGGCTCCAAGGGAGACAATCCAGCTGGAGACAGTCAGAAGGAGCTTGGGAACTCCACAGAGGAGGGGACAGGCAGGCCTCTTCTCTGCTTGTTCTAGTGACAGGAAACACCTGGCTGGAACTGGATATGCCCAGCTCTAGGGCACTGAATGTCATTTGTGGTGGTAGTGATGGTCAGGATGGTAGGGCCTATCCCAGCGGTTACTCCTCCAGCTCTCCAGACAGGAGAAACCCACCTCGGAAGTTCCCCAGTAATGACTGGCTGCAGAGGCTATTTTTTTCTGACTGGAGCTGGGTTTCTGTGCTCCAGGGACATCTATGTCATTATTAGGTTGATAGGGGAGGGTACCTCAAGATGGGCTGGCTCCTCCTCAGCAATTGGAGAAGCAGGGGGTGTTCAGCCTTAGCTCCTTCAGGGTGGTCTGGTTCACATGGTGAGGGCTGGCTCCTCACTTCTGCTGCAGCTAAGAGGTCAAAGGGCAGCTGCAGATCAGCCCCCAGCAGGCTCCACCAACCACCCTCTAGCACCCTCCACTTTGGGGGGGCCCTTGTTGTCAAAGAGCCAGCCATAGGTAGGGAGATAATCAAAGCTGAACTTGTCCTGCAGGATGGGTAGCTGAGTCTGGGGGCTCCTCTCAAACCTGGGGAACAGATGTACCCTCTCCAAAGGTTCTCCAGGTTTCCCTAGGCCTGGAGAACATCACCACCTGTCACTCTCCTGGTGCTGGCCTTCCCAGGACTTGGATTCCCCACAGTGGAGGTCCTGTAAAGAAATGTCAACATTAAATCAGCAAAGACTCCACAGAAGGCCAGTGTCAGGCTTCACCAGTGCTGAGGATCTCAGAGCTCCCCTTTGTTTTCCTAACACCACAAAGGATACTCCCCAAATGTTTTCATAGTTTGCCACAACCCAAGTCTTCTTTTGTCATAGCAAATTCTCGATCAACATGTAGCCCATCACCTACCTACAGGTGTGACCATGAAGTCAATGAACCATGGTAGGAGTAAGAGGGAGGACCTGGCTTGGACACCTGCCCCTTCTACCCCACTGACCTTGGCCCAAGGCTCTTCAGTTTCCTGAGCTTCAGTTCAACTTTAAAATGCCCTCCCTCCCCGCTCCCATGGGTGCAGGGAAGGAGCAGCTTTATATGGTATAGGAAGCACAAACACATGGGAATTCCAGACTCCTTGGCAGACCTATGAGGTCACCAGGTTTCGCCTTTACAGCTTCCTTATAATCACCTTTCTGACAAAAGATAACTCCTATTTATAGTAAAGTGAGTTCCAGACTGGCAAACCCTTCCTCCTCATTCAGTTTAGGGAGTGCCTACAGAGATGCACTTTCTTCTTTCAGTTGCAGCCTGGAAGAATGCAACCATATACAAACAGGGCAGCATGGCAGTGGAAGACCCTTTCATTACGAAACAAGAGAATGTGGGGAGGCAAGATTGTTCAGGGGGAGGATAGTGGGCCACGGAAACTTGACCTTCTGTCTCCCAATTTAACCTGACATTGCACCTTTAACTCCAACAAGCATTGTTTTATATAACAGTACACTTTGAAATATAGTTTTGCTCATATACAGGCAGTGTGGGGCAGCAGACAGAAACCTGGAATCAGGAAGACCTGAGTTCAAATGCAGCCTCAGACACTCCAGCTGTGTGATCCTGGGTCAATCACGTCATCCTGTTTGCCTCAGCTTCCTCATATGTAAGACAACCTGGAGAAGGAAATGGTAACCCACTTCAAAATCTTTGCTAAGAAAACCCTGAAAGGATATGAAGAGATGGACACAACTGAAAAATCAGATGCAATGACAAAAACTGCAAGTGTTTTCAGCATGGATTCTTCTGGAAACTCAGGAAACTGAGAAAGAATTTAGCTTCAGGTTTTCTTGCTAAAGGCATTATATCTATAATATATAGAGAAATGAGTCAAATTTCCAAGAATAAGCACCATGCTCCCATTGAGAAATAGCTATGTACAAAAATAGATACGTTCTAGTGGAAGAAAGCCAAACCATTATTAACTGTATGGAAAAATGCTGTAAATCACTAATACTTAGAAAAATGAGAATGAAAGGAACTCTGCAATATCACTTTACATGAGATTGGCAGAATTATAGAAAAGGGAAACTAAGAATGCTGGAGACTGTGAGAACTGGTGAACTGGTGAATTTGGTCAATTATTTCCAAAACTTTTGGAAATATGGCTAAAAAGTTTTAAAAGCCAGCACAGTATTTGACCCAGAATTGTTCCTCTGATATCCACAGTCTCAAAAATCAAAAAAAGGAGGAAAAAGACCCTTTAATAAAGTAATTATAGTAATCCTTTTTTTGGTGGCAAAGAAGTGAACAATAAGGGCATGTTTGTCATTTGGGGGATGACTGAATAAGTTATGTGGCATGAATGTGAATGTGAATAGTATTGTGCTGAAAGAAATGATGAAGGCAATGGTTACAAAGAAAATTTGGGAATACTTTAATGAACTAATAAGAATGATGAAATGAGAGCCAGGAGAACAACTTATAGAAAAACAACAGTACTGCATAGAAAATGAACTTTTAAAAGCAGTATTACTAAGTAACACAATGAACAATCACAATTCCAAAAAACATTCCACAAAATGCAAGATGAAACATACTATCTACCTCTGGTAAAAAAAAATTGTTGAACTTAAAAAGACAGAAAGAAGTATGTTTTCTTTTTTAAAAATTTCTTGGATGGGGAAAATGGAATGGAATTCTTTAGAGTGACTATACATATAAATAATGGTTTTCATTTTTTCTTGTCTTCTCAAAATGTTGGGGAGTAAGGTAAGAAAACAGACCAACTGGAAGAAGTGACATTAGCCCAACATCCCCCATGAATTGAATTATGGAATTCATCCTCTGATGATGAACTCAGCGGTCTGGTCTATTCATACCTGGGTGTCCATACATGGATATGGCTTTACAGGGAGAAGAAAAAGGGCAAAAAGATCCCCAAATGGTGTATTTTAAGGGCAGTCATGGTGCCATATTGGATCATATGAAAATGTAGATTTAGCTTACACTTCTCAGAACAGTAAAATGTTGAACGGGAAAGAAACCCCCACACAACCATGGAGTCATAGACGGCAATTCTGGACATCAAGGTGGGGGGAGAAGATAAACCTGTCCAGAGAACAGAGTGGGATTTCTGAGACCAAGGAGAACTGGCTGTGAAATCTGCTGTGGCTGGCTGCAGACTGCATTCCTTCTCTTCTGCTGGTGCTAGCTAAGTTCTGAAGAAGGCAGAAGGAATACAAGAGGCCGGATAATTCTGCCATTTCTCCCTTGCACTAAGATAGTCGTGCCCTGCATGGCAGGAGGGAGGGAGGCAGAAACACAGGACACAGCTGAGTCAGGCATTTAAAGGAGCACCGAGGCCTAAGAAGCAGACGGGCCCTCCCCGGAGGCCTGGCTTGCTGCCAGTGACGCAGCTCGAGTCCAGAACAAGGCGGCTCTCTGCATTTTGGGGGTCCCAGTGCCCATGGAAGCCTTGAGGAGGGAAGAAAAGCTAAAGTGCCAGCGGGGCGCCAAAAGCGTCACTTTCAAGAGAAACTGACAACCGCCCCTCCCCCAGCCCCGAGCCCCGAGGCCCCGGGCCCCAGGGAGGAAGCGCCGGGACTGGGGGAGCAGAGGGAGCTCGGGGGTGCCCCTCCCAGGACCGGGCCTCCGTTTGTAGCAGTCGCTCGCCCTCGGTCCCCGCAGCCCTCGCCCCCCCGCCCCGCGCCGCTGGCAGTAACCTCCCTGGGGGAGGCGGACCAGCCCAGGCCTACAGGCTGCCCCGCCCCGGCCGCGCGGAGGCCCGCCGTCCTTCCTTACCCCGGGGCAGAGTCTTGGTCCTCTCCGCCCGGCCGCCGCCAAGGGCAGCGGCAAGGCATTGCAGCGCCCCGGGCGGCCGAGCGGGAGAGCAGGCGATCCCCGTACGTTCCGCCCCGTCTCCGCCGCAGGACTGAGCGCAGCAGGGAGACAAAGAGGCGAGGCCCGCCTCAGAGAGGCACGTGACTCCTTAAAGGGCCGCCGCCCTCCGCGTCCCCCCAGCCTTCCGAGACGAGAGATCCGCTGAGCCTCGCCAGCCGCCGTCCTCCACCCCTTCAGGGAGGGGCGGGGCACGCACCGCGCTCTGTCCCTCCCACTGCCCGCCCCAAGCGCCGTCGCCATGGACACGGCGCGGTACTGCGGCCTTTCCCAGGGATCCCCGGGTCGGGAGGTAGAGGGGGCGCTGTTTCCTAGCGAGGAGCGGCGACCGCGAGGCATGCTGGGTTAGGGTTCTTTTGAAGACAGGTTTTCTGCCTAGCAACAGCACCCCCACTACAACTTCCCCACGCCCCCGACCTGATAGGACCGCTGGAGAGAACGTGAACGCAGACATTCAGGGAAGCCTGAGGATCTGCGGCCCTTGTAGGGAATGCCCCGCCCCGTGACGTCACGAAGAGGCGGGACTTCTCTCAGTTTTTTTCTCCCCTCCTAAACTTGGGGGTGACGTAATGCCTAAGAGCTCCCGGTGGGAGCAGCTTTTTCTATTCCCCAGTCTTCTCCCTAGTCATTGTAGGATATGGCATCCTCGAGGTTCCTTCTCCGATTCATAGACGATGCCGTCCCCCTCCCAATCCTCAATACGCGCCCCCCTCTTTACCGGGGCCCCCTTTAGTTTATGGCTTGCAAATTCACCAAGATGAGGGAGCCAGTAAACAATGATCCTCGATGTAAAAAACAATCATCCGGTATGAAATACATCGTTTATTCCTACTCGGAAAAAATTGCTGAACATGAAAGAATCACAGCACACAGTCACAGAATAGCTTTAAAAGCAATTACACCATTTATGTCATAACTGATAGCCCTAAATTAAGAGGTCAACATTTAAGTTTCAGCAGAACAGAAAGTATTTTGTGCTAAACCAACGTGACAGTGTCTTTGCAGAACCCCACACTTCCCAACCATTCCTAGCCCTCCTTTTGTTGCTAACAAGTGCCAGGATTTCACCAGACCTCTTATCTTTGCCCATAAAACGATCTGATGCAGAAGCTTCCCAAGTGATGAACCATCCTTGCTTTGTGAAAAAATTAACAGCCACACTCCCATGCCTCTAGTAATCTTCAGACTTTGGGAATTCACAAGTCCTGGACACATGCACCAGGGGATAATCACTCACCAAAGGTGAAGTAAGAACAAACACCAAATATAAGGGCAGCCGAGTCATGACTGCATGGGGGCTGGGTGAGAGAAAGGGCATTTTCCCCTTCTCTCACCCAACACTGGGGACCCAGCTGGAACCACTCTATGTGATTTGCAGCCAGGAAGGAAGAAAGCCCTTTGTGTCTACCTTAGTCTCCTGAGCTCTTATGGCTCAGCAGACAAGAAGGGGAATCTTTATTTAATGAAAAAGCATTTATTAAACCCTCCCAGTTTATCAGCCACTATACTAAGTGCTAGGGTGGGTGGGAGGGGGGGGGAATATTAATCCTTATTGGGGACCAAATATATAAATCATTCCATACAAGATTAAATGCAGATCCTATGGAAAGAAGCCATCTATCATGCAAGATCCTCATTCATGTGTCTCATATGGCTAGAAGCAGGCCCACAAATCTCTCACATGCAAGCAGACAATATTTGCCCCTGTATAACCTTTCTTGATAGTATCATAGGATCTTAGAGTTAGAAGAGATATCATCTGTTTAAATCTATATCCTGAACAATCATCCCCTTGACACTGTAGCCAACAAGTGGTAATCTAGCCTTTGGTTATCAGTCTTCAAGGAAGGGAAACCCATTATCTCCTGATGGGAGAAAAGGGGGCAATTGGGAGAAATGTCTAAGAGCAGGCAGCTAGCATGGAGGGAAAAGGGATTGAAACAGCTCTGGTGTCTCCTCCAACCTCCACCCCCTAAATGAGGAGTTTCTCTTTATATACTGATAAAATAGTCCTTACAAGTCCTTATTATATAGTCCTTATTGGACCTAGATTTGGTTGTGGGGATTGGAAGAGGGTATTCATTGGTGTCTCCCTTCTCCACACCAGCAAGGATTCATTACATTAAGGTATTCCCAAGACTCAGAGCCAAGCTCTCTTCAACCTTTTTCTTTGTGCTCCCAGATTTCCAGTGGGGAAATATTTGTTATGGGCAGTGGTTGGGAAGGGAAGGCAGATAGATGCCAAAATGGTGCAGTGGAAAAATTTGTAATTTGGAGTCAGAAGTCATGGGTTCCCACCCCATTTCTCTCTGTCACTAGGATACCATTTAATTCCTTTGGAATTCTCTGTTTCCTTCCCTGTGAAATGAGGGAGTTGGATTGGATGGTCTGTAAGATCCTTTTCAACTCTAGATCTATGAACCCTGTCTACAGGTGCTCCTCAAATGGGCAGGCAACAAACATCTTTCACTCTTCAAAAGCAGTCTCCATCATTTTTGTTTTCATGTCCCCAGCACCGAGCACAGAGGAAGCACCTCATAAATTCTTGCTAAATTAGATGGGAGAGGTAAGGAGTTAGGGAGGATAACACACATGGGCAACCCTGGATACTAAGAAATAACAAAGTGAAAGCAGAGGCTCCTTTCAGGCCTTCAGGACAAGGAAACAAGGAAAATAGACACACAACTAGACCTACGATCTTTCCACTGCATCAGTCCATAAGGGGCTCAAAGAGGGGGTCCCCTTTGTATTCATCAAAACGGTTTAGGGACTTGAGTTTAAAGATTATATGAACCCCAAAGGTAATACAGAAGAGCATGAAGAGAGAAGAGACCAGCCCCATCCAGATCGCGGGGGAAAAGAAGGCTGCACAGTCGCTGGCCCCTGAAAAGCTGCCACCAGACAGGTTGAAGGCCTGGATCTGGAAATCCTGGAGAGTTACACTCCAGGGGGAGCGAAGATCGTGAGGCATCAGAAGGCCCCATTTGGTCGGGTCACTGCTTACATACTGGCAGTGATAGGAGTAAGTGCTGGGTGCAATGACCTGCACAGAACTGAAGAAGGCAGTCGAGTTGTGGGTCTTGATCTCGAGCCCCTCCATGGTGAACCAGCTCCGGTGTGACCCTGGGTAGAAGTGATTGATCATACTAAACCTCAGCCTCAAGAAGGGACCAAAGAGGTTGTTGTAGGTCATTACGAGCTGGGCAGTGGAGTCGTTCCAGCTGGAGCCAGTCAAATTGAGCTCTGGGGCTCCAAAGGTGAGGGATGTAAGATCTTGAGTCTGGCTGTCATAGCTCACCGAGAAGTGTCTGGCCCAAAATAGGATTCGTGGCTCCGTGTCACTGTAGCTTACTGGTGGTAGGGCTGCTGGCCAGGCTGGCTGGGCCTTATACTCTTGGCTCTCCCCCAGGAGCTGCTGCCCCAGTCCCCTGGACACGAATGACAAATCTCTGGCTGTCCTGGAAGGCCGAAGAGCAGTAAGCAACGCTGTGTAGGGTTTTCCTTCTGCCTGGAGCCTGCTCAGCACCTGCCCAAGGATCTTATCTTGGCCAGCAAGGGCTTCCTTGTGAGCCCCCAAGTCTGTGCTGGCAGCTGAGGGGATGTACACCAGCAGCAGTAAAGGGTGGGTGGTGTTCAGCTTCAGTTCTCTTAGGGATGCCTGGTCCACATGGAGAGGTCCGGTACCCAACTTCTGGGTCAGGTAAGAGGTCAAGGTGGCAGCTGCAGACCAGCCTACCGCTGGCAGCACCAAGGAGGAGGGGGCCTTTTCCAGGACCTCCTGCAGGTTGGGGAAGGGGCTCTCCGGCGTGTCGCCAAGCACCTCACCAAAAGCAGTGAAGTCCTCCAGCCTCAGCTTTTCCTGCAGGATTAGCAGTACAGTGTGGGGGCCCTTCTCCAAGATGGGGTCCAGGCAGGTGTAAAGCTCAGGGCGGGTGTAGATGTGGCCTTCATAAGGGTTTTCCACGGAGGGCTGCAAACCCGGGGAAGTGGACCACAGCAACAGGGGTACCTGAGGATCCGAGGCTTCCGACCGCCGTGCCAGAAGCAGCAACTGTAGCAGCAGCAGCCCCCGGAGGAACCTGATGCGCCGGCGCCCGGGGCTGCCTCGCGGCTGCCTCAGCACCGCCGTCCGGCTCATTCTCTCGGCATCTGCAAGCTTCTGGCCGCCGCCGCCGTTACCGCAGTCTCCGCACAGTGCGCAGCCTCCACAGCCTACCGCAGCACAGATGACATTGACAGAACTGGGTCCTGTAGCAGAGGAGGGCGTGGCTGCGCTGGCCAGACGGCCTCCCAGCGCAGCCCTGGGGATGAGGGGGAGCCGGGAGAGAGGGAGAAGGGAAGGGAGGGAAGGAGAAGGGAAGGGTGGGAGAGCAGCAGAAAGAGGGGGCAGCTGGCCCGGCCCAGCGTGTGCGTGTGCGTGTGCGTGTGCGTGTGCGTGTGCGTGTGTGTGTGTGCAGCAGAAAGAGGTTGTTACAGTTTATTATAATTATATAATATATGGATCTGCTTTGTACTTATTCTCCCATGACAAAAATAGCAGCATTTCTGTAGCTCTTTAAGATTTGCAAACTGCACTGCATGTTATCTCATCTGAAGCTTACACAAGCCTGGGAAGCAGGTATTGCAACTGCCATCTGACAGTAAGGAAAATGAGAAAGACAGACAGATTAAGTGATTTGCCCAGGGTCACACAACCACCTGACTACAATCTTCTAGCTGCCTTGATATAGAATATAAGTATTATATCATAATTATTTACAACAGGAATAAATGGATAGGTATAAAGAAGTGGCATCCAAATCTTGAGGGGATCACAATGATAATAAATAATCACTTAATTTTTCAAGAATCCAGAATGTTCCTCTTTATTGATGTCATCAGGACACTTCTATGCCTTAATAAAGATAGCTTGTCTTAATAAATACTTAGTTGGGCTTAGATTCAGGATAGCTCTGGATTCAAATCTTCCCTTTGATTTTTTCTATCCATGTTATCCTGGATCAACCAACGTTTATTAAGTGCCTATTATGTGCCAGGCATATAATAGAAAATACAAAGAAAGGGGGTCTCCTACCTATTCACCTTCCCACCTTCCGTCCCTCCCCAATAACAACAAATCCAGTCTAATGGGGAAGACAACATGGAAACAACCATGTGCAAACAAGATACATGCAGGATAAATTGGAGACAAATAACTGAGGGGAGACAGCAGTATTAAAGGGGATCTTCTAAGAGGTGAGATTTTAGCTGGGACTTGAAGGAAGCAAGGAAGGCCATGAGGCAGAGATGAGAAAGGAAAGCATTGCAGATACAGGGACAGAAGTGAAAATGTCCAATTAGGAGATGGAATGTCTCCCAAGGAGGCCAGAACCAATGTCTCCCAAGGAGTCCAGAACCATTGAATTCAAGAGTAGGGGCTAGAGGAGTAAGGAGCTAGAAGACTTGAAAGGTGAGAGGGGACCAGGTTATGAAAGGCTTTGAGGGTCAAACAGATGATTTTATATTTGATCCTGCAGGTGATAGGAAGCCCTTGAAGTTTACTGAATGGGGAGGAGGGTGATGGTGACATGCTGAGACCTGCTCTTTAGGAAAATCAGTTTGACAGCTGAGTGGAGATTACACTAGGGTGGGGAGACGAGGCAGAGAGACCAACCAATTGGCCGCAAAATAGCCCAGTAAGGTAAGGGTGTCTGCACCAGTGAGGTGGCTGTGTCAAAAGACAGAAGAGGGTGTATAGGAAGGATGTTGGGAAGGTAGAATCATAGGACCTGGCCACAGGTTGGATATGGGAAGATGAGAGTGAGGAATCAGTATGACATCTAGACTGTGAGCCTGAGTGACTGGAAGGATGCACAGTAACAGTAAAGTCAGGAAGAATGAAGGGTTTTGCCAGGAAAGATAATGAGTTCACTTTTGGATATGTTTTAATTTTAAGATGACTATGGGACAGTTAATTCATGGCATTCAATAGGCATTTGGAGATGAAAGACTACAAATTAAGACTGGACAAATAGATCTGAGATACAGAGATAATTGAATCCACGGGAGCTGATGAGATCAAGTGAAATGGTATAGAGGGAGTATAGTTTAGAGACAGGAGAGGAGAAGAGAGGAAAAGATAGAAGAGAAACAGGACTGAGCCTTAGAGGTCACCCAAGGCTAGAGTGACTCCCAAGGTGGGAGTGACCTGGGTGAACATTGGCAAAAGAGACGGAGGAGGCTGCAGACAGGTAGTAGGAAAACCAGGAGAAAAGGACTTCCACAAAGGGTGATCGACAATGTCAAAGCCTGAAGAGAAGTCAAAAATGATAAAGACTGAGAAAAGGTCATTAAATTTAGCAATTAAGGGATTCCTGGAAACTGTGGAGAGAGTGGTTTCAGTTGCAAATATAACATTCTTTATTGGACATTTAAAGCACTTCACATCCTGGTCCCATCCTGCTTTTCCTCCTAACGTTCCACTCCCCTCCACGAGCTCTAGAGTTCAGCCACACTTTCTTCTAGTTGCCCACCCAGGACACACCTCATCCCTTTCACTTGCTCCTCTGCTCAAGGTCAGCCTTCTACAGAAGGCCTTTCCCGCTCCCCCCAGCTGCCAGAACATTCTATACCTATCTTTTGTGATGCTGTTTATTTATGGGTTGTTTCCCTCATTGAGGACCAGGCTCTTTCTGCTTTTCTTTGTATCTGCATGGATGAGTACAGCACTTGGCTGTAATCATTTTTTGTTGATTGATGGATACCTACGAAATGAAAGGAGAGGATTTGGGACAGCGAAAAGGATAGGTCCTTGGTGGCACAGGTGGTGGGTGGTTGTTGGTCTAGATGGGGAAAGGCTCTGGAAGGGTGGTTATAGGGTTAAATACACCACAGGATGTTTCTGGCATCCTAGAGACAAGATAGAAAAGAGAGAGAATGCGGAAAAATAGCGCCACGAGTCAACTCTGGGTGACAGAGGCATTTTGTAAGAAGAAGAAAGTGTAAACAGACCTCGGGACAGATTAGCGACTTTCCAACGAATTAGTAAGAGTTTGAGTTAGTCCCACAAGAAGTAAGTCACAAACCTAGTGACTAACGGAGGAGGAAGGGAAGCTCCTCAGACTTTTAACTGTGACCAGAACCCTGAGAGTGTGGAAAAGCCTAAGGAGGGAGGAAGGGAGGGAGGAACAGGGGGAGGGGAAGAGGAAGAGAAGGAGAGAAGGAGGAAGGGAGGGACGGGGGAGAGGGAGAGAGGAAAAGAGGGAGGGAGGGACAGGGAGAGAATGAGAGAGAGAGGAAGGGAGGGACAGAGAGAGAGAGAGAGAGAGAGAGAGAGAGAGAGAGAGACATACACAGAGACAAAGAGAGACAGAGACAAAGAGACGGGTGGGGAAGGATGGAAAAGAGTTTATAAAACCGGGGAGAGGAAAAAGGAGAGTAGGAGGGGCTAAAAGGAGAGAAGAAGGGGAGGACAGAATAAAGGGACAGAGGGGAGAGGACGGGGCAGTAAAAGAGAGGAAAGTGTAAGGGGAGGGAGGGGCAGTAAAGGGAAAGAAGGATAGAAGGGTAGGAGAAATCTAGAGGAGGAGGTGGGTGACTGGGCGGTGGAACACAGAATGAGAAAAGAGGTGGACCGCCCAAAATACTGCGAAGGAGAGCCGACGACCAGCAAACGCTGGGGGAGGAGCAGGCGTGTGTAGACGCCTCCTAGGCGGGGCCAGACGCGGAAGCAGGCGGGTTGGCCCGGGGGTCAGTGGACTGATCCGCTCTGGGGGCTGCGCCTGACTGGGACCATGGAGGAGGCTCACCGGGACCTCCTCCAGAGGAACCGCGTGCGCCTGGTCAGGGAGCTGCAGGTGGAGCCGCTCTGGGAGCTGATACTGGCCCGGGAGCTGTTCACTCGCGACATGATTGAGGACATCCAGGTGGGCAGGAGCTTTGGCTCTCCTCCCTAGATTCCCCTAGGGAGCAGCGGAGCTGGGAGGGAGCCTGGAACAGGGGATGTTGGAGCACAGAACTGCGCTGGGGGGAGCCTGGAACAGGGGATGTGGAGCACGGAACCGAGCTGGGGGGGGAGCCTGGAACAGGGGATGTGGAGCACGGAACCGAGCTGGGGGGGAGCCTGGAACAGGGGATGT
>JAQQSK010011795.1:0-12133 GCA_028658325.1 Potorous gilbertii
TTCCCAGCCAGTTACTTGACTTCTGAGAGTCCTCTCCCCTCCCTGGCCTAGGTCTGCCCAGCTAGTGCTTGGGGTCTGGGATTCAAATGCTGCTCCCCAGCCTCAAGGGCTTTTGGTGGCAGGCCTGTCTGCTCTTCAATGGAGGCTTATCTGCTGGTTCTCAGGTGGGGGCAGGGCCGCCTCTCAGGCTCAGTTCCCTCAGGGGGTTTATGCAGAGACCTTTTGTAATGGAGCTGCTGTGGAGCTCCTGCCTGCCTCTGGCGGAGCTGCCTCTGCCTCTGGCCAAGCTGCCTCAGCCTCTGCCGCAGTGGCGGCCTCCCGAGGGGGTCCGAGTCCCAGAGATACCCCGCTCCCCTCTCAGCCCATCTCTCTCACTGACCTGTGCATCTGTGGGTGGAGGGACCTTCGCGGCTGCCGGAGATTATGGTCCCTGTAGCCTGCTTGGGTCTGCTTGCTCCTCTCAGTGTGGTGCACCAGGGCAGGGGGAGGGGAGGGCTCCGCTCCCGTCTGGGGCTCGATGGACCCCTGGGATGGGATTTTCAGGGCTCTTTGCAACGGAAATCTCCTTCACTGTGTTTCTGCGCGGCTTCCAGTGTTCCAGAATTTGTCAGGAGTTCTTTTTACAGGAAATCCATGGGCTGTGGGTTCGGAGCTAGCAAATGTGAGTCTTTCTACTCTGCCCCCCTGTACTATAGGATCATGTTTAAGAATTAATGATTATTCTAAGTTGTTGCTTAAGGCACATGGAAGGAGAAAAGTAGTAGATGAAGCAGGCAAAATAAATTGGGGACAGATTATAGAAGCCATCAAATGAAAGGATGAAGAATTTGGGCTTTTTTGTTTGCTAGACAACGTAAAGCCATGGAAAGATTTTGAGCAGCAGATACCATGAATCAGTCATTTTAGGAAGATTAACTTGTACAGCATGAATGCAGAAGGGGCACGTTACTGAGAGATAAGAAAGGCCTGAGGAGGGTTGAGTGTAGTGAGAATAGAGAGGAAGAACTACAGCTGATGAAACTAAATAATTGAAAATAGGGAGTAAAGGAAATAGAAGCCTCAGAGATGATGATTGACATGTCAGGCTTGGGCGATTAAGAGGATTGACTGATTGATGAATTCAGAGCATAGTGGTACCACTGACAAAACCAGAAGAGGTTTTGGACATGTTGAACTTGATGGCATAATGGGACATTCAAATGGAATGGTATAATGGGAATTAATTAACTTGCATTTCTATAACACTTTAGAGTTCGCAAAGTCACCAAAGATTGATGAGGTAGGTACTGTAGGAAGAGAAGGGTGGAATAAGAATTTGTATAGCAACTTCATTGTTCCAATTTCCTATTATCTCCTCTGTTCTGTTGAGGAAACTGAGGCCAATAGAGGTTAAGTGACTTGCCTTAAGTGACTTAAGGGCCACCCAGCTAGTGCAAGCATCTGAGGCTGGATTTGAACTCAGGTTTTTCTGAGGCCAGGCCCAGTGCCCTATCCACTGTGCCATCAGCTGCCTCCTAAGAATATTATAGGTATTAGTACTTCCATTTTACAGATTCGAAAACTAAGACTCAGAGAAGCTATCATAGCCTTAGGTGAAACAGGAGACATCAGGGGTAAATTTTCAATATATGTCCACCTGACACCAAGTCCAGCAGGCTCTGGGAATGTTGTGAATATATGTTTTGCTAGAGCTGTTGGTATGGAAAATATCTATAACCACATAATTCACCTTGTGATTCAGGGTGTTCCAATTTTCCAGTTTCTGAATGAAATTGAGAAAGTTTATAAATTTAGAGATTAAAATAGATTTTTACCTTTCTAAACAGTGATTTTTTTTAATAATGGAGAAGATGATTTACATAAGATCCGAACTAATTTCAAGAATTCACGTTAAACTGAACTGGGAATTAATTAGGAGACTCGGATTCTGGTCCCAGTTCTGCCACTGGCTGTTTTTGTGTGATGCATGGGAAGTCATGATGGCCTCCATTTTCTCCCCTTTATACCAAGGAAATTAAAACACCGAGGTCTCTCTTGTATGATCCACTGTGGGCAGAAGGCTGCGGTAAGTGATTAGGAAGGAGTAATTGGGTGGTGCAGTGGTAGAGCACCACTCTGAAGTCAGGAGGACCTGAGTTCAAATCTTTCCTCAGACACTAGCTATGTGACTGTGGGCAAGTCACTTAACCCCAATTACAGGAAGAAATAAACAAACAAATATAAGTGATTAGGAAGTTACAAAGAAAGATAACACATGACCTTTGCCGTCAGAGTTCAGTCTAGTAGGGAAAAAAATTGGAAATAGGTTAATAATAATGCCAAATGGAAGATTCTGACCACAAATGCTTTTCTGAGGAGAGAGGAGTATCTGTGGGTTGGGGAGAACAAGGACATTTCTTTAGAAAAGAAGGAAAGGTGTGGAGGATAGAGCACTGCATCTGGAGTGAAGTGTTTGAATCTCTCCTCTGACTCTTAATAGCTGCGTTATCCTGGATAGGACACTGACTTTTCTGGGACTCAAATACTCATCTGTGAAATGGGAACACTACTGCTAGTAGCATCTATTGTTGGGGGCAGTTAGGAGGTTCAATAGATAGAGGGCCTGGCCTAGAGTCAGGAAGACTTATTTTTGTGAGTTCAGATCTAACCTCAGACATGTATCTCTGGTCAGGTCACTTAACCCTGGTTGCCTCAGTTTCCTCAACTATGAACAACTCTAAAATGAACTGGGGAAGAAAATGGCAAACCATTCCAATGTCTTTGCCAAGAAAACCCCAAATTGGGTCATAGAGAGTAGGGCACAACTGAATAATAACAAAAACCTATTGCTGCGGGTATCAAAGGAAATGGTGTACATGAAACTCTTTACCAAAAAAAAAGGATTAATGCTAAAGGATGACTTGCAAGTGCTTCATTTGCATAAAATAAACTAGAAGGATTTGAAGAGCATGGGGTCACAGACAAGACTGGGAATTCTCTTTGGAGTTTTAATTCTAGTTGGGGGTTTTTCACAGAACTGCAAAGGGTGGGCCTCCTATAGAAGCAGAGTATTTGATCAATTACAAGGTTTGATCTAGGGGCGATAGTAGAGGCAGTCTGCCCTAAATATTTTCCTAATCTATACAATGTAGTGCCTGAAATGAATCAAGAATCATTTCGTTGAGTCTTTTTCTCTGTGGTCCTATTTTAAAGCGTAAAAATAAGAATTCCACAAAGATCCATAGCATGAATGTCAGAGTGAATGAATTAATGAAAGAAAAAAATTTCTGTGATGTGACTCATCAAAGCACACAGAAATTTGAGGGAGTTATTGGATCTACTTTTTTTCTGAAAGAGGAACCCTGGACAGCTTTCAAAATGGCACTATTGATCAGGACAAGCAAGGAGACAAAAGGGAGTGGAAAAATATAAATGAATGAATAGAATTTTATTCCTGGTGAAATTCTTTTAAAAACATTTTTGAAAGGATGATTGGGCTCCTAGGTGGTACAGTAAATAGAATGCTGGAACTGGAGTTAGGAAGACCTGAATTCAAATCTGGTCTCAGCACTTACTAGCTATGTGACCTTGGGCAAGGCACTTAACCCTGTTTGCCTCACTTTCCTCATCTATAAAATGAGCTGAAAAAGGAAATGGCAAACCACTTTGATATGTTTGCCAAGAAAAGCTCAAATGGGGTCATGAAGAGTCTGTCACAACTGAAAGGACTGAACCACAGCAATGATTTGAGTGTTTAGAAAGGAATGCAGGAATCACGAAAAGCCAACATAGCTTCATAAAGAATGGGTCTGCTATGTCACATTCCCTAATTTCCTGTTTTTGTAGGATAACTAGACTAGGGTAGATCAGAGGCTTTAAGGAGACACCACACGCTTACAGTAGATTTCATCAAAGCTTTTGACGAAGTCTCTCATGCTCTCCTTGTGAATAAAGTAAGGACATGTATAATAGATGAGAGTATAGTTATGAGAATTATGAACTGGACTTAATCCAAAGAATAGTCATTACTGGGTTTGATGTAAACTTGGAGAAAGGTCCCTGGAATATGTGCTTAGTCTCGTGCTTTTCAGTGTTTTTGTTAATTATTTTGATGGAGGCATAAGAAGAATGCTATAACAATGGGCTAGAACAATGGGCCAGATCTAATAAGAGGAAATTTAGTAGGGATAAATGGAAAACACTTGGGTTCCAAAAACTAATTTCACATGTAAAGGTTTGAGGATACAAGGCTAGACAACAGCTTGCGTCAAGATCCTGGGGTTTAGTGGAGTGAAACTCAATGAGTCAACAGTGTAATATGGCAGCTAAAAGAGCCAGTACTGTTATGTGCAACATTAATGCAATTATTGGATTCATGGCAGAAGGTAAGTGTTCTGTGATAATCAGCCCTGGTCACATCACATCTGGAATATTGTATTCAGTTCTGGGCTTAGCATTTTAGGGTGTTTATTGATGATCTAAGAGGGCAATCAATATGAGAGGAATCACATTCTACTCCATATAAGGACTGCATAAAGGAACCAGAAAATGGACTTAAGGCAGAAGAATTGGACTTCCTCATATTGGTCCCAGAAAGCAGAGCTCAGGGACATAGGTGGAAGCTGGAGTCAGTTTTGAGGTCAGTATCAATGAATCAATCAATAAACATTTATCAAATGCCTACTTTGTGCTAGGCATCATGTTAGATACTGGAGATACAAAAACAGAAATGAATAGTCCTTGCTTCAGGATGCTTATAGTCTATCAAGTATATAAGTATACAAAATAAATGCAAAAAATTTACTTATTCATTCATTCATATATTAATTCAGTCACCCATTTATTTATTTATTCATTAATTTTTCTGTCTCTCTGTCTCTCTGTCTCTTGTTTCTCTGTATCTGTCTCTGTCTCTCTCTCACTGTCTCTGTTCCTGTTTATTTATTTAGTGTGGGAAAGGGTAAGTACCAGCAAGTGGGTGATAGCAAAGGCCTCTTGCAGGTAACACTTGAACTATGGTTTTGTTTGGGGTTTTTTTTGGAGGGGGGGCAAGGCAATCAGGGTTAGTGACTTGCCCAGGGTCACACAACTTGAACTGAGTTTTGAAGGAAACTACAGGTTGTTAGAAACTGGGCTGAACAGGAAGTAAATTCTAGGCATGAAAATACAAAGTAAAGAGAAAAATGAAACTAAATCAAAGCAGCCTTCTAACAATTAGCGTTTCCTGAAAGCTAGCCCCGGGAATTTCATCTCCTGTTGGAGGTTTTTAAGTAGAGATGGGAATGCTGGATTTTTGACTGGCCATAGAGATATTATAGATGGAATCAAGGTTAGATTAAACTAGGTTTCCTCTGAGTTCCCTTTTAATTCTGAGATTTTGTGTTTCTGTGAAAGAAGAAATAAATGCAGCAGATTAAATTGAAAGATGCTTACTTCACAAGTTCGGAGAGAGCTTATGTAGCCATCAGCCATGACCATGGCTACAGAGAAAGGCTGATAATTCCAAAACACTCACGTTCCAAGGCCTTGTAGAATCTCTTACTAAGTGGAGACTGTGAAAAGACACATCTTCACTCACTTATTTTGGGGACATGTTTCCCTAATTAAGGAAAGAGAACTACGCTAACAATCTGTGGGACCAAAGAAAAGGCATATTCTTTGCTGCTGTTAATCTGAAATGCCATCTGTCTCTGGTGCCTCATGTGACAGAGTTCAGAATTCCAAAAAAAGGTAAAAAAAATCATTAATTAATTAAAAGAGATATTTACCTTCCAAAGGACTAGTCAGCTAGTAAAATGAAGTTCTAATTCACTTGCTGGTCAAATAATATTGCATTTACCTAAGTGTAAAGCAGCTTCAGACTCCTATAACTTCTATTTTATGTATCTTTTGTGATTTATTACATACTATCTTGTAAATATTGATCATTTACTTATGGCCCTTAAAGAGACTGGTCTTTATCAAGTCTGATATGTGTGTGTGTGTGTGTGTGTGTGCGTGTGTGTATGTGTATTCCCTTCAGCAGGGTGTGTAGCAGGCCCTCTTAAATAGCATGTTGATGGATGGGAAGACCTTATGCACCTCCATCACACACAGGCCCAAAAGGTATAAATAAAATTCCATCAAATGTTAAAACACATATTTTTTTTTGAAGTCTCCACAAAAATGCCTCTTTTTCTTGAACTGTTTCTTCCCAGATACCCTCCTCCTTGCCCCTCACTCCCAGGAGCTAAGCTAAGGAACTTCCAATCTGCCTCTTTCACTTATGATCTTATAAGCCCTATGAAATCACACAAATTATACTGGTGCCAAAAAGGATGTATTGTTGTAAAAAGTGGGGCTAATAACATTTCAGCTTAGAATTCCTTCGGTAATCTTTCTCATCATTCAAGGCTCAGATCAGGTGTCGGTTCTTTCATTTAGTCTTCCTCACTTTATCCAGCTGAAAATATTGTCTCCCTTTAGATTATCTCAAAGTATTTTGTTCTATATCTCTCCTTTGGTCCCATAATTTCCCATCTAGTTTATACAGATCTCCATTTCAGTTTGGCAGAGTGGATAGAGGGCTGCCCCTAGAGACTGGAGGATCTAGGAGGTCAAGTCTTGACTTTAATCCAAACTAACTGTAAGGGTTAGTTTGGGCAGTTATTGCCTCTGACAAACTGACTGTGTGACTCTGGGCAAGCTCCTAAGCCCTCGGTGTTCTAGACAGCTCCTAAGTCTAACTTCCTGTAGAGGAAGTGCCAACCTGCTTTGGCAGAATCAGTTTCTTCATTCTTTCTCTATCAGTGAAATTACAGGTCCAATCTTTCCCCCTCATACTATCCCTTATGCCTATGATACAGTGGGTGCTTAATAAATATTGGTTGATTTCAGTCTAGTTGGCATAATGTACAGATGCTAGATCCAACAAAAATTTTCATTTAGTAGGCAGAATTAGCATAAGAAAATCCTTTCTATTTTTTTTAACACCCACATTTTCTCTATTACTCCTGGCATCCTAATCATCTATACTGTCTAGGAGTCTCCTAAAGAATTCTGGTTGACTGGAAGAGCTGAATCCTACAGAGACAGTTGTTTAGAGTTTTTAGAAAATATGATGTGGAGGAATTTTTCTACAAATAAATCCAGTGAACACTTACTAAGGATGTACTAAGGGAAATGTACTGAGCTAGGGAGTAGGGATTTCTTGTTTATTTCCAATTCCTTTATTCCATTGATGTAGGGAACTCCAAACATTGAAATGCCTTGTATCTAGCGTAAAAAAAATTATTTTTTTTCTAGTAATCAGAAGAACTTTAAGATCTAATCTAAATGGGTCTGTTCCTTCTCGCTTTGTTTCCCAGAATTGATTCCTCCCTATTGTCAAGACAAGGTGATGTGGAAATTGATGTCTCTTTGATCAGGTATTCAATACCTCATTTTCATATAGCCCGCCTCCCAGCCTGTCGACCAATTAGAGTTGATTGGGGCCCCTTAGGAACACCTACTCTTCGAAGGGCATACAACCAAGTACCCCGAAATCCCAAATTGAGCCAGTTCTGAATGGGCCCCTTTGGGGGAAGGGACAGTTTTGCACTATAACTCCTATGAAATTCATGTCAAGCCAGCTTGAAAGAAATTAAACTCTAGATACATGCACCTTAATTTTGTTTATCTCATTCTTAGAACGGGGCTCAAGGGGTTCACACTATCTATATCTTCGGTGAGAGAGCTGGACAGGGTAAGAACGTTTAAGTGACTTGTTCAGACTAACCTAGCCAGTATTTGACAGATCCAGACTTCAACCTAGTTCTTCCTGACTTGTAGGTCAGTTTTCTGCCATGTCACCAGAAACTGGCTTTACAGAGAGAAAAAATAAATTAGCTCCTGATTTCAAGGTGGGCATATTTTGCTTTTGAGGGGAGACTTATACAGTACATAGTATATGTATAGTATATAAGTATATACAAAGGAATGCAAATTAATTTCAAGAGGGAGAGATGGCTTATAATTGAGAGCATTAGGAAAGGCCCCAAGTAAGAGGCAGACCCTGAGCTGTTCTCTGAAGGAAGATAGGAATTCTATACTACGAGGCAGAGGTCCTTGTAGGAACGTGTTTTGCATTTAAGCGACATTAAATAATTAAGTTTGTACCTTGCCAATAGAAGAAATCTTGGTAAATGTTCTTCATTGCTATTATATATATCCAAGTAGCGTTTTCCCCAAATGATTTCATCCAGGAGACCTTAGACTAAACTATAGTCTTCCCCTAGCTGAATGAAAGGAATCTTAAAAAGAAACAATTTACAACCTGAAGAAATATTGCCATGTCTCTCTGGCGCAGCCGCCTCTGCTGCACCCATCAGAGGCCTGCCCACAGTGATGTGCACTAATCTAAGCAGGATTATTAAAACATAAATTCCTATGTCTTATCTTCCTCTCATTGGGCCTAAGCACCACGATGTTCATTAGATAGTAATATGAGGTTATATAATCTAATTTTTCTAACTCCCAAAGGATATTGTGGGTCAGACATTAGGATAAAATTCCAACCTTTAAGCATAAGGAGAGTGTCATTTTTATTAAAAAAGACAACAAAGTCTAATGAAAATTATAATCAGGAATGGCCATGATAACTAAGACATCTTCTCACAGGAATGCTACTGTAATTATCTTGCATAATGATGACCCGTTAGTGACAGTAGCAAGCTAATGCTATCCTGGGAATTTGCAAACACTATTCTAAATACTACCCTGTGCTTATATTCTAAAAATCGGGACTGAGGAAGTTATGTTTTATATTTAATCATGCTGCATCTCTTATAGATATATGGGACTGTCACATCAACTCACTGCTTGTGGGGAAGGGGGACAAACCAGTTATTTCTATCTCTTCGGTTCTTTGACAGCAACCATGTCATGATGACTGGCAAACCCTTCTATGGGTGCTGGATGGGGTGGGGGTGTTCTCTAGAAGTGATGGGCATGGAGATAATGTGAAAGATGGCTCATGGAAGACGTTAACAGCTTAATGAGTTCCCATGGTGAGCGGTTAAAATTTCAAAATTAGAATAAATTGGGACTATCCCAGAGAAATTTTGATTTCCCTTTCTCTTTCCTCCCTCCATTCTCTATCCTTGACTCCCCTAAACCCAGGGAATTAGTCTCCATTCCTGAATAGGGATCTCTATTTGTACTCAAGTGCAAAGTTCAGAATAAGGCCTCAAGGTTCACAAGGTAAAATGATCTTAAGGTATGGAGTAGGAGGAGGAAAACTAGGACTGAAGTTAGAGAAGGAGGGTCATGTTGTGACTTTGTTACTTGCTGTGTGACCCTGGGCAAATCACTTAAACTCTGTTGGCTTCGGTTTTCTTCTCTCTAAAATGGAGATAATAGCACCACCTACTTCCCTGGGTTGTTGTGAGAATTAAATGAGACAATTATTGTAAATTACCTAGCACAGTGCCTGGCATGTAGTATGTTCTGTATAAATGATAGATATTATTACTATTTGGAGTCAGGAAGTCAAGGTGAAGGTATGACTTCATCACTGTGTGAATATGGGTAAGTGATTTAGCCACCCTGAGCCTCAGTTCCTCATCTATAAAATAAGAATTATATTTGTACTATTTACCACATTAGGCTGTTCTCTGTGTCCGCAGAAATAGTGTGTATAAGGTATTTGGTAAAATAGTTAACAAAGACTCTATTGACATTAAGGCAGAAGAAGTAAGATGCTTTGAATTCTCATTAAAAATAACCAATCTTTTGGTCAGTTAAACTCCAGCTCCAGTGTCAAGTACATTCACCCAAGGGATCATACTGCAATGTAGAGGAGCAGACTTTTAGGTTTAATTAGATTTTATTTGTTTGGAGTCTCCCACATTTCATCAATCAATCAACCAATCAATAAGCATCTATTAAATGCTTATTATGGGCCAGACACTTCTAAGTTTTGGAGATAGAAAACCAAACAGCCCCTGCTCTCAAAGAACTTAATTCTAATTGGAGAGACAATATGTACAGACATAAAAAGATGAGAAACATATACAAAATATAGAGAAGTTACAAAATTTGTTTTGTGAAAGAGGACCAGCAGCTTGCGATACTAGGAAAGATTTCCAAAAGAAAGTGGTGGTTGGGATGAATTTTTGAAAGATGGCAGGGCAGAAATTCCAAGAGGTAGAGGTAAAAGGGGAGTGCATTCCAGGCTCAGGGAAGAGCCAGTGCAAAAGCTTCATGCATATGCAACTGTAAGCAGACCAGTGCGACCAAATCGTCAAGTATGATAAGGGGAATAAATTATAAGACTGAAAAGGTAGCATTTGGGATGGTTGTGAAAAGCTTTAGATGTTACATGGAATTTATATTTGGTCTTTGATGCAATAGGGAACTCCTAGAATTTGTTGAGTGGGAGTATGACCTTGTAAGACTGATCCACCTGAATAAAATGTGTTTGTCCTTCGTTACCGAAGAAGACCATATACCATCAGAGAAATAATGACATGACTTGCATTTGTGACTGTTTTGAGTGAGAGAGGGCTGTGCAGGTTACCAGTCTGACTTCTCCTCCAGAGCCATCTGAATCCAGTGACCAGATATTCATCAGAATGACTGGAGATGGCCCAGGATGAGGCAATTGGGGTTAAGTGACTTGACCAAGCTAGTGAGTGTCAAGTATCTGAGGTGAGATTTGAACTCAAGTCCTCCTGACTCCTGCACTGGTGCTGTATCCGCTGCATCACCTACTTGTAGCTGAATAAAGTATAGGTTAGAATGGAGAGATATCTGGGAGGCTATTGCAATAGTCTAGGTGATAGGTAGTGAGGGTGAGCTAGGGTGGTCAGTTTGCATGAGGAAGGAGAGGGTGGGAGACACATGAGGGTTGTTATGGAGAAAGAAATCTCAAGATTCTTCTGCCCACTGATTTCAAATTCCAAATTTCTGTCTGTGAAGTAGAGTGGAAAGAGCACTCTAGGACCTCAGTTCAAATCTCAACTCTGCTGTTTCCTTTTCTGATGAGATCACTTTTCTTCCAAGTTTCTTCACCTGTAAAATGAGAAAGTTGGCTTAGATAATCTAGACGCATCTCTCCCAACTTTCAATTCTATGGAATCTTCTTTTCTGTCTAAGTATATGGTATCATTTCTTTCCTATATCTTTCACTCTAAGAATTAACCATTTGCATTTCTTTTCTATGTGGTCTTGTATTGTAAGTTATTATTTTGTGTGCATCTCTTTACTTCCTAAGTAGATAAAAAGAATAATGTCTAATTCATTTGTGCATTTCCTATGGTTCCTAGCACAAGACATTTGTCCATTGTAAGCTCCTAACAAATGTTTCCCCATTACTGCAAAGTCGCAGTTGAACACTATGATGGGAGCTTCGGAAACAAGCATCTTGTTCACTTAAAAACACTATGTAACAGTCAACTGGGACAATTATTTTGACCTACTATCCTTTGTTGCTGAAACTGACTGCTTCTGGTTTCAAAAAACCGAAAGGGAACTAAAGCGCATAAAAAAGGGAAGATGATTACACTCTTCAGAATGAATTGGTTGGGTACTCTTTGCCCTTGCCATCCCAGATCAAGAGGCAGCCTTTGCCTGTAGTTCTTTCAAGGGAAGGAAATGCAAAGGTTAGGCATTAGCATCTGAAAGTTCTTCCCAGCTAATTTAAATCCTTCATGCTATAGGCTAAGCCCACTTCCTGAGCACTTTTCATAAATGACACATGGGTGGCAATTATCTTTAAAAGTGGCTATTACTGGCAAGCGTAGAAGTTGACAGTCTTTTAAGTTTTCAGAAGTGTGTGTCATTATTCCATACCATATGGACTTCCTGTCCTGTCATCCTGCATATTTAAAAACCCATCTTGCAGCCCATCTATTTAAAATACATTTAATCCATTGTAACAGTCAGGACATCAAGGAAAAACTATACGTTCAACTTCTAATCAATACTCTAATAGAAGAAAATAATTTAAGTAAAAATGACTTGAGCATAAACTTCAGAACAAAGACCTGATTAGATGATCTGCAAAAGCTGGTCTAATTCTTGTTTTCTGTGGCTCTAAAAGAGAGAGCCATTCCGAGCATTTCTTGGCATCAACAAAACCAAATATTTACAACCACAGCATCCTGACTTTGCAAATATATTTCCTTGAAGTCTC
>JAQQSK010011796.1:0-12133 GCA_028658325.1 Potorous gilbertii
GAGGAAAATAGCTAAGGGGGATTCCTCCTACGGTGGCAGAGGCAAACCAGAAGGACAGAGGATCCAGGGCAGGGAAAACCAGAAGGACCCAGGCAAGTCTCAGCGCCAGGAGAGGAGCCCCAGGAGGAGTGGGAACATGCATTAGATTCTAGGCGTGCCTCAGCTGTCCAGGGGAATCAGAAAGACAATAGGGCAGCTAGGATTACTAGCCCCTGAGCTTGCCTTTGCCTCAGGTCAGCTGAGAAGATATCTCCTGTTACTAGACCACTCCACCCCCATAGTTAACAAGCTAAACCTAAGGCTGATTGGGGAAACACCAAACAAAAACCTGCTTTTAGCTTTTTCACACATCAATTGCTTATGGGTGCCCATCCATAGGGATGTCTGTGGATTCCCCTGTCTGGGCAAAGGCATATGGAGGGTCTTTGTGTTGGTTCTTGCTTGCTCCTCCACTGTGGGGCTCCCCCTTCTCTGCTGAGTTGGGACTTGTTGCTGCCTCACTGGAGCACCTCCTGTTCTGCACTGGTCACCTTCAGTCACAGCTAGAGGGACCTTTCCTGTTAATAACCCTAGCCTCCCAAGCCAAATGTACTACTCTGTCTTCCACTATTGCAGGATATTTCCTGGGGCAATAGTGGTTTTTCAAGATCAACAGGAAGCGTGTGAGTGACTTACTGTTTACTCTGCCATGTTGGCTCTCAGAAGTTTAAATAGGTAACTTTGAAACATTCAGTATATGAGCTGATAGCCCTGGCATAGCTGTTGCTACTTCCCCAGGCCTTGCACAGGACTGTTCTTTGTAACCCAGTTCTGACAAACTTGCATCCTCTGCTGAGAGGTCTGACAATTGCCACTGCTGCCAGTGATTCAGTCCACTAGGCTCTACTCCACTTTTGCTATGTTCCAATCTGCACTGGTGTATCATGTGCACTATACAGTGCTCCTCTCCCAGCCTTGTGCAACAGATCCTTGATGTAGACTTCACAGGTTGTCTTGGGATGGATATCTGGCAAACCCTGTCTCTGTGAATTCTGCCATTCTAGAAATTTTTCAGATTCACTTTTTAGAGGTATTAGAAGGAGTTTGTGGGAGAGCTCAGATGATTCCTTGCTTTTACTCTGCCATCTTGACTCCTTCTATCTGTAGCATATTTTATGTATTTATTACCATATCATCTCCCCCTTCAGACTATTAGTTTTTTCAGAACAGGGACTTTTACCTTGTTTTCTATTCCTAGTACTTTGCACGGTATCTAGCACAGAGTGTAGGCTTAATCATTTTTTTGGTTCATTGACTGATTGAACAAATCATATAGCTGTCAATAGCCCATGAGGCTTTTCTTGATACCCATGTTATTAGTTCTTTCTCTTTATCTTAAATTCTCACCATGAATGGTATATATTCCCAGAACAATACTTAGCATTTTGTTCACATTATTAACTATCTTTTGGTTTATGTAGCAAGCATTCTTTATGTAGTCATCTCCACTTGACCATTCCAAATACAATTGTCTAAAATGATTCTGCTACTCAATTTTTAGAAAATTAATCTCTTTTTTAAATTTTTAAATATTTACTTTGAGTTTTGCACATTCACTTCAACAAAATTTTGAATTTCAAATTTTCTCCCCATTTCTCCCTTCTCCCTACCGCATAACAACATGTATTTTGATTACCCTTTACTGAAATCTTCCCTCCCTTTTATCACACACCTCTCATCACTTTTCTTTCTATTTTCCTGTAGGGTAAGACAGATTTCTTTACCCCCATTGACTATATATCTTATTTCCTAGTTGCATGTAAAAACAATTTTAACTTTCATTTTTAAAGCTTTGAGTTCCACATTCTCTCCCTTCCCCCCTTCCCACCCACCCTCATTAAGAAGGCAAGCAATTCAATATAGGTTATACCTGTGTGGTCATGCAAAACATTTCTGTAACAGTCATGTTGTGAAAGACTATATTTCCCTCTATCTTGTCCCATCCTCCATTTATTCTATTCTCTTCTTTAAGCTATCCTTCTACCAAAGGGTTTGCTACCAATTACCTTTTCCCCCAATCTGACATCCTTTCTATTATCCCCCCTCTCTTATTCTCTTCCTCCTTGCTTTCCTATAGGGTAAGATAAATTTCCATACCTAATTGAATATGAATGTTATTCCTGTCTGAAGCCAAATCCAATGAAAGGAAGGTTCACTTATTCTTTCTAACCTTCCACTTCTTCCCTTCCATTGTAAAAGCTCTTTCTTGCCTCTTTTATGTGAGTTCATTTAGTACACTTTACCTCTACCTTTCTCTTTCTCCTAGTACATTCCTCTCAACACAATTTTCTTTTCAAGATATCATCCCTTCATATTCACCTCACCCTGTCCCCTCTGTCTCTCTGTCTCTCTCTCCATGTATATATATATATATGTATATAAACAGTTAAACCTTAATAAGTCCTTTATGGTTTCTCTTTCCTGTTCATCTTTTCATTCTTGTATTAAAAAGTTAGATTTTCCATTCAGCTCTGGACTTTCCAACAAGAATAATTGGAAGTCCTCTATTTCATTAAAATTCCCTATTCCCCACTGAATTAATATACTCTGTTTTTTTCTGTGTAGGTGATTCTGGTTTTAATCCTATCTCCTTTGACCTCTGGAATATCATATTCTAAGCCCTCCAATTCCTTAGTATCAAAGCTGCTAAATCTTATGTCATCCTGATTGTGCTTCCAAAATACTTGAATTATTTCTTTCGGGCTGCTTTTAATATTTTCTCCTTGACCTGAGAACTCTGAAATTTGGATTCAATATTCCTTGGAATTTTCCTTTTAGGGTATTTTTCTAGAGATGATTAGTGGATTCTTTCCATTTCTATTTTATGAGCAAACTAATCTACCTCATAAAATCCATTAGAAGTATTAAGGGAAAAATCCTCATTTAAAAAAAAAATCACTTCAGGTAATTAATTATACATTCAAGCAAATGAAAGTTTTCCTCCCTGAATTATCCAAACAGTCTTTCCATTCCTCAACTCTGTGTAGGTTATACAGCTCAGGAATGAAACTGTGTTGAAAAATAAAGGCAAGTTGTAACACTCTATTGGGTAAGTAATTTGCTCACCAAGAACAGGGTAAAAGATTTATAATGAAGAACTTAATGACTCCATATATCATTTCAAAGATCAACATTTTAGTAAGAGACTAAATCAGTATTTCCATAATCTGTCATAATGGCTTTTTCAGAATTGTTATGGTCTATTAAGCAAATAATGAATGTTGTCATAATTTGTATACCAAGAACAGTTTTTACCTAGCACATTGGAATGAGTGTAATGTATAACTTTGGGACATGTGCAAAAATATTTAATTATCCAATAAATTTTAATGACTCTGAAATGACAGTTATTCATTTGTTAAATGTGGCAGTCATCTTAATAAAACTAAATAAAATAACTGTGATATCATTTTCAGCATTTCCTCCAAAAATGCAGGTCACAATCCATCCATGCCTGCCCATCCTGTGTGACTTTTGTCCATGCACTCTCATAAGTTCAGCAGATGAAATCTATTCAACATGTTGTAGGCCTTCCTCACTTTTTCCTGACATTGTTAAAAGCATCTCATTGGAAAACTCTGGTTAGCTTCTGGTCATCCTTTATTCTTGCCTCATGAAAAGACTTATAAACAAATATTCATAAATATGAATATGTTTAAAATGAACTTTATATTATTATGGTAACTTTTAAAGTACAAATGCTGTTTATTTTTAAAGTAAATGAAAATCCAATGTGTTATTTTAAAATTTATCATATTAGCTTATGAAATATTACAAAATTTATCATAAAATATTAGAGCATTGACTGGTAATATAGGCAAGATACTTTAAAATTCAGTTATATTTCATACCCCTAATACATTCATCTATGATTAATAATTATAGTGAAAATGTAAAAAAAAATGTAAATCACTCTTGTCCAGTTGTTTCAGGTTATTCCATAACCAACTCCCTGTCCTCTTAATCCTTTTCCTTGTTTAGCTGGCTAAATTTTAGTAGTTGGCTTATGAACAAAATAATTGTAATACTAAAGGAATTTTCTGCTTACTGAAGAATATGCATAATTCTCTGGATTAACTGAAATATTTATTTATAATCAGCTAATAGTAAGGACAGTTTTGTGTATTAAAATACTCTTTCCTTTTCTAGTTATATATTTTTATGAAATCAGATTTTCTTCATACACTTCAAAATAATTTACAAGTATTGCAACAGATTGACTACAGAAACAAATAGGAAAACCCAACTGTTTTCTATTAAACCAGAAATGAAAAAAAAAAAACATTGCAAAAATACATGAATCAATGACAATTGACATTTGTTCTGCTTTGGAAATACATATATTTAAAAAGAAATGCTAACATATAATGGGTTTATTAATGTCATTTTAAAATTAAGAAATGTTTTAAAATTTTGTTTAACTTCTAATATGTAGATATAATAGTTGATAATTATATCACTAGATATAATTCATACGAGTAAATGGTCTTTTGAGGTCCTTAATAATTTTGAAGAGAGTAAAAAGGACATCATAACACCAAAATGTTTGAAAATTGCTACTCCAGGCAATTCTCTAAGTCTATAAATTGCTAAGAATGTACTGACCTGAATTTAAGGAAGTTTCCTCATCCAGAAATTTCTTATATTAATGAAATCACAGGTCATAGGTCTATTAATAAAATCATATATTCCACGTATATAGTGCAAACACAAGTGAAGATGAATTTCTTGAAGCCAAGAATGACTAAACAGTTTGTGTTGCCAGTCCTTTTTCATTGTAAGAGGATATTTACTTTCCCAGTTTGATTTCTACATAGCACTGATGAGGGAGCCTCAGGACAACCAGATGGAAGATGCAGACACTCACTAGGCAAGGTCTTACAGCCAAGATATATTTATATTTTTTTCTCAACCAGGATTTTGTGTGACTTCTTGCCTATCCTAGCTTTTTTCCCAAACACATATACCAATGGATACTCCTTGGCTGATGTATTAATCTCACAAGGAAAAGTACCACATGGAAACATAGAGACTATACAGATTTTATTGGGATTGGTACAAGTGGCCAAGATAGTAAGAATACACAAAGACCCACATAGATAGAAAAGCAGTGCAGGAACCCTGCAAAACTATGGAACAATGAGATTTCATTGAGTTCTAGTTTCTGAACAAAAATAATGTTGTTTTCTTATGCAAAGTACATTTGCTGCAAAGTAGACAATGACACGTATCATAAGTAGTAGATCAGAATCCATGTCATCAGCAACTATATAGCTCTATATCCAGTTTTTATTTATTACTTGGAAATTGGTTTGTTTGGTGGGAGAATGGTCAGAGACTTATGGAGAAAGTGATAGGAGAGCAAAAGGGAGGGTTTGTGTATTTGTGTGAAATTCTTTCTCATCTCAGCTCTGATAACTTCACTGACTTCCTAGTGTTAGAGAGTGGTATGTCTTTAAATGCATTGAACCTCTGTTCTGAAAAGAGTGGTTTTCTTACTGTCTTGTATACTTCTTGTATACAAGTATACTTGTATACTTCCAGTATCAAAGGAAAGATGAGATATCCTGAGGGCATCTGTCACCTCACCCTCCCAACTCTTGAGACTAGCATGATTCAAGACAGTGAGTCAAACCTCAAGTAATCTGCATTCTAGAATTTTCCCCAATTGTGTTAAAGGTTTGGGGACAAATTAAGGAATCTGAGACAGTCCTGGAAATCTAAAATCAGACTAGGACTGGCAGACATATCTTAAAATAAACTTAAATGTTAAAAGAATCCTATAGCATCTCAAAACTCAGAAATTCCTCAAAAGTAATTTAGGTCAAGCTGTATGTGAAAATGAATCCTTTCTGCAACATTCATGACAAGTGTTTATCCAATTCCTCCTGAAAGATGTCCTATTTCTCTCACAGCAACCATTTCACTTTTTAGATAGCTCTAATTCTAGGGAAGTATTCTGTTTATTTGGAATCTACATATGTTTCTCTGCAATTTCCACCCAATTTTTTTTTTAAAAAAAAGTTTTATTCACTGGCAACAAGCAAAAAAAAAATCTTATCCCTTTCCCACAAGATAGGAATTCAATTACTTGAAGAAGACCATAGTCATTTGTTCCCCAAGTTTATTGGAGTCATAGATTTAGAACTGGAAGAAATGTTGGAAACCTTTTAGGCTAAAGTCCAATCCTTTCATTTTATACAGGACAAAACTGAAGCTCAGGGAGGCCAAGCAATTTGCCTAGTTACACAAGTAATAAAGGCATTAGGGGCTGAGTTTGAACCTAGTTTCTTTGACTCCAGAGCACTTGTGGGCTATTTTCACTTAACCATAAAATTACTTTTTGTCCTCTATGATGCACATTCCCAGTTCCTTCAATAAATATTTTATTGTGTGTTGCCAACTCCAATTCTACATTTATAGCATGCATCTTTGTTCATACATTTATCACTGGTCAACTGAACTGTTTCAAGAGCTTCACCTTCCCAGTTGCTCTTCCTGTTTTCCATCTCTTCCCTCTACACAGTTGCCTAATTAATATGCTTATGAAAGAGGTTTGGCAATCACCCTCCTCATCTGAAATAAAAAATTTCAGTGGTTCTTTTGGATAAAACAGTAATTTCTTAGGTTAGCATTTAAAACCTTACTTTCATTTTAAATTCTACACATCTTTATGGTCTCAGTTCAAGTTTCTGCCCAGTCATTCAATTTTCATTGCAGCCAAACTGGCCTACTTGATACTCTCAGAATTTAGTACTCTATCCTCCTCCCTCTTCACCTCTGCCTCTTAGAATCTTTAGCTCGTTTTGAGGCTTACCTCAGAGTTTACTTCTTAGATGAATCCTGTCCTATCCCTTAAAAGTTAGTGTGTTCTTTTCTATTTCAAATCACCTTGTATGTACTTTTCTGGTGTTTAAGTTATATCCCATTGATAGAATACAAACTCTCTGAGAGTAAGGGCAATTACATTTTTATTTTTGGTATTTTCAGTACCAGTCCAATACCTTGAACTTAGTAGGCATTTAATATGTGTATATTGAATTGAATTTGATGGACTTAGCACATGGTCTCCAGTGACCTCTCCTTATTTTTTACCTTTTTTACATATGTTACAATTTACCAATATTATTCCTTAGTTGAAATACTGAGGACTGAATATGTCACCCCAGATGTGCTGATAACTAGACATCACTTACCCACATGTTGGCAAAGGATAATGTTGCAGAGTAATTCAATGAATAATTCAAAGTGATCCTCCAAAGTCAGTTAACATTTATTTCAATATGACCTCAATTTAAAGTTGGGCACAAGAGGAAAAGGGCCCCAAAAATAGGTTGGAAAATTTTGCTCAAGTTTCAAGCCAAAGCTATGTAAATTACTCAAGTTGCCCCTCCTTCTGTATAAAGAATATACTATTTCAGAAATGGGTTGGGAGTTAGAGAATTTCACATGCCTCAAACAATACTTTGAAAAATGAAATTGACTATATCTTAGTTAAGAAATGACTGGTCTCTATGAGCACAAGTAGAGTGTAGCATATTTCTAATGATAAGGAAGTATTATAATTGCTATGATTGCAGAAATATATTATTACAAAGGTGGTGAGCTATTCTTCTAGGAAGAGCAAGGTTGGCAAATGCATAACCTGAGGACTCCAGTCCTACTCATGAAATGTTTGAGACCAAAAAAAGATGTCTCCATCATTTTGGATGGAACTTCTGTGGAGGATTTATAGGAAAATATGTAAAAGAATTAAGCAGAATGTAACAGTATTGATGGCTTTGGATCAGCATTAATAGAGACAATGTCTGCACTGAGGAGATCACAGATCTATTGAAGTATATGTTTAATCTAAATAAATATTCATACTCCTCTTATTCTGTTAAGATTATTAGTTGGATTCTGATTCTAGCATTCAAGATATGAACTATCTCTCCCAGTATGTGCTTTCTGAAGATTTGGGAAACATGCTCTCAGTATCTTCATACAGATCACTAATTAAAATGCTGAGTAGGGCACAACCAAGGAAAAAACCCCATAGGTGCACAATTAGAAACCTCTATCCAAGTCCATATTTATCTTATAGGGTTTAGTAGTTATCTGGTTCTGAACCTATCTTACTTTTTTCATCTAAAATATTTCTTGCCATCTAGTCCACATATAAAATAGGAGACGTTTTGTCAAAAAGCTTTGCTTAAATCCAAATATACTATGTCTATGATAATTTTTTCTGATGTATCAATCTATTAATTCTGTTAAAAAAAAGAAATTAGTTAGCCAGCAATAATATGCTCTTGCTGGATGTAAGCTGGCTTTTAGTGATTACTGCTTCCTTCTTTGAGTACTCATAATTTAGCTGTTTGAAATAAGTGTCAGATTGTTTCCAGCAAGTGAAATCACGTCACTGGCCCATGGTTTGCATATTTATTTATCTTTCCTTTCTTTCAAAAGTAGTATATTTGTTCATTCCCTATCCAGTAACAACTCATTGCCTATTCTCGAAGTGTGTTTTTCATAGGGTAATATTAGCAACTCAGGAATGACAAGCACAACATTTCTTCATTTTATTATGTTTGAAATGTAACCTAAGATTTTAGGCCCCATTCATTTGAAGGGGGGATCATGGGGTGCTTGTACCCAAGCCCCACCCTAAGATATGATTTCATGTGATGATTTTGTGTGATCCCTGTTATATTGCTGTAAAGTTCTGTTGACACCAGTTGCCTAAGATATTGTTTATATGTTTATTTTTGTTATCCCTGTTATAATTCTGTTGATACCAGTTGCTCCACTGACCCATGAAATGAATGTGAAAGATCTTGGGGCTGAATGTAATGGTAATTTAAATGGGGTGATCTTTCCCATTCGTTAACAGAGCCATGTGATTTGCTTTAATCACATGGAAGTTTAAGTTACATGTGATGGGAGGAGCTTGATGAACAGGTGGAGCAGGAAGGGGTTAGCTAAAGTGGGAAGAAGTTGGTGAGAGCAGTCAGTGATGGAGCAGAGAGACACAGGCAGATGCAGCTAATCTTGTGAAGGATAATAAGATGGGAAGGCCCTAGCAGGGGTGAGGGAAGGCTTGGGAATGATTTTGTCCCTTGTAGTGATAATATGTATTGACTTCTTGGTTAATATGACAGATTTGGCTTTCTATTGTCTGTTGTTTTTCTTTGTCCTTCTATATGGAAAGTCTGCTATAGTTTGTGATTCTGAACTATACCAGCATATTCATAGTCATGTTCTGGGCTGTGAATGTTTCCTTGACAATACACTCCTGGTGACTAAAACTCATTGAGTGCCACTAGAAACTTTCTCAGCATTCTCTTACTTATATTTGGCATGTTATTCACGAACCTTTTTCCTCCTATCTATCCTAGTTTAAATGTAATTTTCTTGATAGAGAAAACAAAACCACAACAATAATTAAATAAATCTGTTTCTGGTGTTTTGTCTATTACCATTTTGTCTACTAGAGGTGGTGATCCTACTCCTTAACTGATCTTCCTCTTGTCCTCAACATCATGAAAAAGTTTTTTTGTGCTATCTTTGAGAAGCAACATAGTATAGTGAATATGACACATCTTGGTGACCATGAGGAAGTCATCTTCCCTGGGCCTGCGTTTCGTCATCTATAAAATGGCAATAATGATACCCATAAGTTCTTTACTGGGTTGTTATAAAAATCATATTCCAAGGGCATTGTGAACCTTAAAACATTAGCTAGATGTCAGCTCTTATTATCCTTAACATTCATCATCAACCCTGGCTCATTCTTAAAATTGGCACTTATACCACTATTCCTATGGATTAAATCAATCTTTTCAATTCAGTCTAACTCACTTGACCTTGCTTCCACCTCCTGCATACCTGTTTAAAAACATCACTGGTGGTCTATAATTTTCCTGTGTGCCCCAACCATTCACTTTAGCTGAGTTCACTTTTTTTCCTCATCAGAATAATTTTCCTGTTTGTTATAAAGACTCTTTGTGTCCTAGACTATGATTATGTTTTAATATCTCAAAGAACAATTTGATTTTACTTAAATTATATGAGATAGTTTAAATTTCTTCTAACTCAAACTACACAAGACCCCCCCATAGTCCTATTTATTATGGCACATTCTAAAAAAAAATTAACTGGTGAAAATCCATTATTTAGGTAAGCAACAAATTTACCTCTGTTATATTAGTATGTAATAGGTGAAATAATTACTGCTAGCATATTCTTTTGGCTGCAAGTGCAATAAAGTTATTTATCAAATTTAAAACAATGTTTTATTTTCTCCCATGAAACATTTTAAAAATGTAATATATGCACACACATGTATGTGTACATATATGTATATGTGTGTATATATGTATGCATGTGAGTGTATGTATGTATGTGCAATGTTCAGACAAATAGAAAAAATTGTGAAAAAGAAGTGGCATAGCTAGAGAATGTTACTGTACTTCCTAAATATGTCAAGAGGATACAAATTGAATTGTACTATCATCTTGATGAAGGTGAACTGAATACTGCTATGTCTTTTAGAAAAAACTCTTATTGTTTTCTCTCCTATCTAGGCATAGTCTATGTTAGCAGCCAAGTGAACTGAACACAGGGGGGTGCTGCAGCACTACAGAGTCCATCCTAAAATATTTTTCCAGACCAATTCTTAGATCGCTGTCTGACTGCTTTTCTGGAGAAGAAATTGGGGGTCCTTTGAATGGCAAGTGTTTTCAGTGGTCAGGTGCTGCCACTATTGTTGGCTTTCTCACAGAATACAGTGTTTTGTAGGTAGCTACTCCAGTAGCCATAATTTCACAGAATTTCTGATGACTGCTATCGTTGCTGAGAAACCAGTGGTTTGTGATTTCTTTTTCTTTCACTTTTAAACAAATATGTCATTTCAAAATGACGTTAGGAGAGTTCAAGACTTATTATAAGTTTTCACTTCTAACAACTTGGGTAGATGATAGAGGGGTCAGCATTTGTAGCCTCAGTGGGGATCTATGTCAACCCTTGAAGCAGATGAAAATATAAAATCCCCACTGAACAGAGATCTGGCAAGGGAAGGGGTGTGTGTGTGTGTGTGTGTGTGTGTGTGTGTGTGTGTGTGTGTGTGTGTGTGTTTCAAAGACAAGCTCACAGGCAGAATTCTTTTCTTGTGAAACTATGTTCATATTTACTCAATTTTGAACTCCTCTGACTTTTAGAATAATAAATGCAATTATATACGCCTAAATCTCAAAGACTAGGCTGAAATGTGAGGGAAAATCTTTTTCCTTCCTTTTTTTAAAAGAATCACATAAACATATGATATCCTGTATCATATTTACATCTCAATTCATTCAAAAATATTTCTGATAAATTCACCTTTCTCTTTTCTTGGTTCTCTCATATTTTATTGAAACCCTAGAATACAGAGCATACAGAAAGAAATCTTAATGCCCAAATCAAAATTGACAAAGAAGGAACAGAAGGATACAAAACTGTGCTGCCTATTCAAATTAAATTGGAAAAGTTTAAAGGAATTACATACCATTACTCCCCATTTTGGAAAAAAAAAAACAATATAATCAACTTAACTTTTCCACTGTGTGGAGAAACAACTATTTGTAAACCTGGGAAAGAGTTCAAAATAATTCTTCACTACTTTATATGGGCGTGGATAATCTAGTAACTTCCTTTTCCCCTTCCTCATGAACATATCTAGAGTATAGCTATTCTGTGCTATACTATAATGGAAGAAAGAGAATGTCTTCCCTCCTATTAGGGCCTGAGTGAAAATTCATTTATTGGGAAGTAGGGGCAGGGTGAGGAATCTAGGAATGGAAAATGAGAGTATGGCAGTATATATGAATCTTTACATAGTAGGTTCTTAATACATGCCCCTTGATTGCTAACTCTACCTCTAGCCCTCCATAGCTAAAGACTGATGACTGGCATGAGCCATAAAAGAAGATAGAAGTTTGAGGTAAGGCATAGACCCATGCCTAACACCGTACACAAGAATAAAGTCTAGATGGGTAAATGATTTAGGTATAAAGATTGATACCATGAATAAACTGGAGAAGCAAGGAATAGTGTATTTATCAGATTTATGGAG